>ML777493.1:1428593-1444502 GCA_009831015.1 Picea engelmannii | reverse complement strand
TGTGAAACGCTAGAATTCCCATTCCAAACTTCTTAACTTTTAATTAAACAACCCTAATTCATTTGAAAGCTAAAGTCAAACCACAGATAGTGCCTTTACCCCATGTACAATCCCTAATTTAGTAATTTTTAGATGCATAATCTTCAATTTTGGGAATGGGGTCAAATAGTGATAAAGCATTTCTCTGAAGCATAGAAAAGCTAGAGAGTTACTCAGAACATTTAAAAAAAAATCAGTTTTATGATAGTACAACGCAAATGTGCAAGTATACCAGCTAGATAACTGATAAATTTTTTATGCATCTGCTAGTAGAAGTGGTCGTAGAACCATTCTATTGACTGGTATATTGAACTCTATGATAATAAGTTACAAATTTGTGCGGATGACTTTCCACTGCCAGATAAATTCAATTTAATTACTATTGTTTTTTTCTTGTAGATCTTTTATATTTCTTTTATTTTTATTTTTATTAAATTTTCTATGTTTTATGTGCAGGTTAAGCGTGGGATTTACTAACTAAACCTCTTATTTAGGCCCTTGGTTCCAGATTTGAACCAGGGCTCTGATACTAGATGTAGTGCTCTAATTTAATTATAACAACCATTAATTTAGAACAGAACAGTAAATTTAAAATTCACTCAAAATTCACTTAAGCTAGCACATTCAATCCAATATTTCAATAAATAAAATTTACTAACAATTTACATACCTCACTCTGATGCTATCCGTCGCTTGAACCTGATGCTGCTCCTTAGGACACCCCAAAACCAGCCACCCTACCGACTAGTACGCCTAGCCCTAGGACATCAATGGATGTCCTAGCCCTCCGAGCCCAAAACCTCTGTAGCCCCTCGGTGCACTGTAAATCCCACTGTATATTTCACTCCCCAATCCTCCAAGCTTCCCCTCTCATAGAATTCCCTTCTCCCCCGTATCGTAGAATGAATCGATGAATGAAGTCCCTCCATAATCCTTCTCCACCTCCCTTATTCCTCCTTCACCGCCCTACACATTCACTCCCACCTAACTCTTTATTACCCTTATCCTATTATTAATTGCCTTATCCCTTATTAATTGCCTCATCCCTTATTTAAATGTTTCCCTTTTACGTATTGGTTACGTTATCCCCCTATGGGATACGTAACCCCATTTAACATTATATTTTATTCCCCCCCCTTTGTTTAATACTTAATTAATCAATTAATTAATTAATAATCAAATTAATCATTAACCATTAATTAAAGAGTTAATCATACTTAAACTAATCATAGTCAAAAATAATTAATTAAGGTTATATAATAATTAATTATAGTTTAGCTAATTTTTAGGATTATTTATGAAATTATTCATATTAATAATTAATGGTCGTTACAGAAATAATGTTCACATTCCTTCCACTCTATCATGGCTATATGATCTTTGTAACCTGTAAATACAACCAATTAAACATCTTTAGTCAACTTTTCATTGTAGAAAATTGTGTCTTTTTAGCCCAAAATGAAAAACAAATTTGGTTTTGGACCAGCGCTCCCTTAAGTCTTCCCACAGAGTGCTAGAGCTCCTTAGGCATGTGCACCAAGGCACTGATATCTCGATCGACGCACCACTCATCCCTTTGAGGGAGCATCGATCTAGTTCGGCGCCTAGGGCTTCCCAACGAGTGCAGAACACCCTATATTTAAGATAAAACACAAAATTAAACCATAAAAAATGATTTGAAAGGCAAAGTGACCAACCTAGTCCAAACAAAACTAGAAATGGTGGACTGTAGCTCCCATACTCACAGCTCGAAAATCTCCCTCCAAAGGTGGAAAATTCCAAATCTAGAAGAATTTGGTAAAAATCAATTGGTAAATGAAATTATTAACCAATTTTAGTATTTGATAAGGTTGATTTTTTCTATTTTTCACTAATATAAATTTTTTTTTGGAGGGGTTTTATTATTTTTGAGGAGTCACTAATGATTTGACCCAGAACTGTCTAAATTTGCAATCTTTTAAGCAGTATCTTTTCGACAACCTTGTGACACTGACGAGCATAATCCTTGTTCTTTATCGTGCTTGAAAAAACATGAGAATGTAACTGAGTAGAATTTTATCACTTTTTTGGATTCGTAAGGGTTACATGAAAAAGGAACCCATTGGAGTCATCTTTGATCTCTTTTCAGAATCTCTAAATATGAAAAGATCATCATGTGATTTTTCTTCCTTTCACATTCATTTAAAAGGTTTTGAAAGGTGATGCAGAAGCATCGCCAACACATTAAGCGAGCCAGCGTGGAAGCGGAGGACAGCTGGACAAGCCAACACAAATTTTTAAAACACTTTGGAATTGTTGCAAAAATATTAAATGAGCCATTAAGATGAGGTGCACTTGTATATTGTAAATGGACCTTGAGCGGATAGCTCTCATCCTTAGTAGGTAGATGACATTTAAAATAGTTAATGTAAAGTAGATAGAATTTAATTCTAGACTAGACAGTTGTAGAGCGCAAGAGGGAAATGGGATATAGACACCCTCATTGTGCATTGTAACATTATTTAGAAGCATTTGGATCAAGAAGAAGCAGAGAGCTATGTAAAAATACCCATGTACAGACATTTGAATTAATAGAAAGCTTTGATTCAAATTCATGGTTTGTGTTGTTCTCTGTGTATTGGTGTTGAATGATAGGCTCATGAACGTTTTCTTCCTGTTATACATTTTCTTTTATATGATGTGTATGTGATTTCATGTATGAATTGAAGTCTGAGCGGGATATGGAATGAGTTTCAATTGTTTCTCTATTTGAGCCAGATAATTCCTCCAAGGAGTGCAGTTGAAGTGTCCACAAGGAGTGTGTTGACAGAGGGTTCAGATAGAGATAGTTTTTGTTCTCATTCATCCAAAAGTGCAGTTGGGCATAGGAGCTGTGTAAGGAGTGCACAGGCTAGGTAAAAGTCTCAGGGTTGCGAACCTGAGTGAAGCATTTGACAGACTATTGTTGCAGGTGTGCGCAGAGTCAAGTGACTTCAACACTTTGACGTTGTTGAAGGTTTGCCGCAAGGAGTGCGTGGAAGAGTTTTCTTGAAGGACTTGAGGTCGTGGGGAAAATCTCAGGAGGGATAGGACCTTCAAATTTGTTGAAGGACAGTGTAGAAAAGTTGTGCCTTGAAGGTTGGAAAGAAGCACTACAAGTTTGCACGCAGGTGTATAAGTTCTATGGAAGAACACTTAGTCATTTCGTGGATTGCATAAGGAAGAACGAACGATCGATATCTTCTAGGGAAAATCAGCAAATCACCGTGAGCCGTTGGATCTCACGGGGGTGCAAGGGGATATTGTAGATATTCCCATAGTGTTTAAATATCAGAAGGGGCAGATCCATTGATCCAGGCCAGCCAGCGGCGTTGTATTATTCACGAAATCTCCTATCGAGATTTTGTAAGAAAGGAATCAAATATTTGGTAATGGGTGTCGCAAAATCGCGATACGCGATATCCCGATGGCTACAAGTATAGTGTGGGGCCACAGGAGTTGGTGGTGGATAGGTAGCACACTATATCAGGGTTTGGGAAAAGTAAAGTCGCAAAACATTGGACATCAGGATTCACGATCCCGCAAAGTCCGAAATCCCGACGAGGTGACGGGACCGTTGAAAATTCAAATCCGCGAGCTCATCAGAGTTTCGGCATATTAGGACTCGGGAGTCGGAGAACTGAGTTGCTCGACACCGCGAGTGTCGAGATCCCGATAGAGAAAGTCCTGACAAAGGAACGGAAGGGTCAACGTTGACTCATATCGGGTCTCGGAGATTTGAGAGTCCTACGCTTGATCACTAACCTCGCAAGGTTGTGAATTCCGATTCCCCGATAAGTAAATAGAGGGAGAGTCACGCAAAGAGATATGTGGGTGCAGATTTATTGATAGGGAAATAGAAGGACTGGTTAGTGTTCTTCGGGCTGAGGAAAGAGAAGATCCTATGAGCAGGCGTGCCTGCGGGTGCGACACTGCATCAGTTTGGTATCAGAGCTTCAGATTCTTGTCTATATATTTCAGGCGAGGAAGGCATAAGAGGTAAGGAGTACTCTGACACACAACATCAAGTGGTATCAGAGCTAAGATAGATTTTTCTTTTCTTTCTGTAGGAGAGAAGAGGAGAATTCGCCATGCTGCCAAGGAGAGATAGGAAGTCACCTGATCTAGAGGATAGGGAAGTGCAGAGAAGAAGAGGCAGGCAGATAATTGATCCATCCATAGAGAGACAGATGAGAGAGCTATGAGAGAGACTCGAGGACATGGAGACAGTGCAAAGATGCACAGCTAGTGCAGGGGATCTGAGTGATTCCGATAGTGAAATAGAGGTTGAACGAGAGGAGGAAGTTACAGTCGGAGATGCATCAAATGACTGTTTGATCCAAGCTATTGCTAGGATGGGTGAAAGAGAGAAGATGGACACTCCAATTTATGAGGGAAACTTGGATGCAGACGAGCTACTAGATTGGATTAGAGCTCTGCATACTTACTTCGACTACGAATATGTCGAAGAGGACAAGAAAGTCAAGCATGTTCTTACACACTTAAAAGGACATGCAACATTGTGGTGGGATGAACTAAAAGTTGATAGGTGTTGCAAGGTCAAGCAGAAGATCAAGATCTAGGACAGGATGATCGCGAAGATGAAGGAGAAATTCATCCCCGGGGATTATCAAATTACTCTGTTCAGGAGAATGAAGAACCTGAGATAGAAGTTGATGACAGTGAAAGAATACACTAAGGAATTCTATCGACTAAACATCAGGGCAGGTCATCGGGAGAGAGATGATGAAAAAGTTTAAAGAGACATGAATGGCCTGAGATATGATATCCAGGATGAGATGAGCATGGTAACCATCTGAACGGTGGAAGATGCTTATCAGATGGCTCTGAAATCTGAAGAGAAGCTAAGCCGAAAATAGAGTCAGAGGGGCCGAGGCAGAAGTCATCCCAGAGGCAAAGAAGTTGCCCAATACAAATACCAGAAGCCCAAGGAGGAATGGAAGAAACCTTAGACTTGTGCAGAGAGAGGTGGAACCTCACAGCGAGGGCCATATGTTGAACAGAGAGGGAAGCATAATGAACAGAGAGGAGATTATGCTGACAACAACACTTTTCCTCGTACTAGAGGTAGAGGAAGAGGAAGAGGTGGAGTAATCACATGCGGAAAGAATGGGCACAAGTCTTACGAGTGTCCAGAGAAAAATAAGGACATTGGAGAAGCTCACATCACCGAAGCACATAGGCAGGATGTTGAGTCTGAAGATGCTGAAGGCGGAAGATCACTCATGATGCGAAAATTCCTTTTGACATCCGAGAAGGAGGTGGAAAGTTCAGTCCAAAGGACCAGACTATTTAGGACTTCTTGCAAGACTAAGGACAAGGTATGCAAGGTCATTGTAGATAGTGGTAGCACGAATAATCTCGTATCTACGGAGATGGTAGAGAAGCTGGAGCTGGAGACAACTGATCATCCAAGCCCATACAGAGTTTCATGGCTACAGAAAGGACACYAGGTAACTGTTACTAAACAATGTTTGGTTGAATTCAAGATAGGTGGATATAATGATAATATCTTATGTGATGTTATTCCCATGGATGTTTGTCATCTATTGTTGGGTAGACCATGGAAATATGACAGAAATGTGATTCATGATGGGAGAATGAACACATACACCCTAGAGAAAAATGGGACACACATGTTTCTTCCGATAAAGGATAAGGAGGTGAAGTCGGAATTAAACAACACAGTACTTCTCATGAGTGGAAAGGAACTTCTTACCGAGGTTAAGAAGAAGGAGGATCCACAATTCAATGTGGTCAGGAAGCCACAGATTGTTTCGACTAGTACAAGAGTGGATGATTTACCAGATGATGTTCAGGAACTGCTGGAAGAGTTCGCTGACATTATAGTGGACGAACTACCTCGCTCGTTGCCACCGGTCAGGAGTGTGAGTCATCATATTGATCTCATACCAGGAGCCAGTTTGCCAAATAAATCCGCGTACAGATTGACGCCGTGGGAGAATGAGGAGGTTAAAAGGAAAGTCCAGGAGTTGTTGGACAAAGGGTTAGTCAGGGAAAGCTTGATTCCATGTGTTGTTCCAACAATACTCAGTCTGAAGAAAGACAGAGGCTGGAGGATGTGTACCGACTCGAGGGAGATCAATAAGATAACCATTAGGTATAGGTTTCCATTGCCAAGAATGGATGATCTAATGGATTTCTTGAGCAGAGCAAGGTACTTTTCAAACATTGATTTGAAAAACGGATATCACCAGATTCGCATGAGAGAAGGTGATGAATGGAAGACAACATTCAAAACAACCGAGGGTTTGTATGAATGGATTGTTATGCCGTTTGGCTTAACAAATGTGCCAAGTAACTTTATGAGGTTGATGAACGAAGTCCTGAGGGAGTTCATTGGGAAATTTGTCATCATATACTTGGATGACATACTGGTTTATAGTAAATCAGTGGCAGAGCACTTGAAGCATTTGGCTACAGTGATGCAGAAACTACAACAGGAGAAGTTGTTGATTAATATGAAGAAGTCCTCATTCATGAAGACATAACTCATTTATTTTGGATTTGTTATTTCAGCAAATGAGTTGAGGATGGATCTGGATAAGGTGGAAGTGATCAAGAATTTGCCATCACCGAGGAATGTATTCGAGGTGAGAAGTTTTCATGGTTTGGCTAGTTTCTACCGAAAATTCATCAGGAATTTCAGTGGAATTAGTGCGGCGATGATGGATACAGTGAAGAAGAGGCATAAGTATTTTCACTGGACAGAACAAGATGAAAAGAGTTTCAATCTGTTGAAAAGGAAGATCACGGAACAACCAGTTTTGGTGTTTCCGGATTTCCAGAAAACATTTCAGGTGAAATGCAATGCAAGCGGATTTGCAATCGGGACAGTCTTGAGTCAAGAAGACAGGCCGATAGCATATTTTAGTGAGAAGATGAATGAAGCGAAATTGAAATACTCCATGTATGATAAGGAGTTTTATGCTATCATACAGGCATTAACGAAATGGAGGCATTACTTGATACCCAAAGAATTTGTATTGTACAGTGATAATCATGCACTGCAGTTTGTGACTCAACAGGAGAAGTTGAATTGGAAACATGTAAAATGGGTTGAGTATATGCAAAATTTCACATTTGTGATTAAACATATTTCTGGTAATGTTAACAAAGTTGTTGATTCTTTGAGCAGGAAGTGTTTGTTGTTGCAGGAGTTCAGAGTCCGCACTTTAGGTTTTAATGATGTCAGGAATATGTGCGTAGATGATCCAGTTTTTGAGGAAGCGTATGAAGCAGCTGAGAATCCAGTTCTTAGAGACAGAAGCCCATGGATAGAATACATGATCCAGGAAGGATTGTTGTTCAGAGGAAATCAACTATGTATTCCGAAATGCTCCATGAGGGAGAATTTGTTGAAGGAGAAACACAGTCGTGGATTGGCAGGACATTTTGGTCATGACAAAACATTCATGAAATTGAATGAGTCATATTTTTGGCCGGGAATGCGAGAGGATGTCAAAATATTTGTAGACAGATGCAGAATTTTCTAGCATTCAAAGGGAAGAAAGAAGAATGCAGGTTTTTATCAACCATTTCCCATACCAGAAAGGTCATGGGATGCGATAAGCATGGATTTTGTATTGGGGTTGCCAAGGACACAAAGAGGTGTTGATTCAATATTTGTGGTAGTGGATAGGTTTTCCAATATGACACACTTCATCCCATGTCAGAAGACCAGTGATGCAACTCACATTGCAAATTTGTTCTTCAAAGAGGTCATTCGACTTCATGGGTTGCCGAAAAGTACAGTTTCGGACAGAGACACGAAATTCATAGGGCATTTTTGGAGGACCTTATGGAAGAAGCTGGGGACTAATTTGATGTTTAGTTCAGCTTATCATCCTCAGATGGATGGACAGACGGAAGTGGTCAACATAATTCTGGGAGACTTGCTGAGAAACTTGGTGACAGAGCACTACAACAGTTGGGACAATATATTACCATAGGCAGAATTTGCGTACAATGACTCAGTGAATCGGAGCACGAGCCAGAGTCCATTTCAGGTTGTTTATGGCATGTAGTTGAGGGGAATTTCTGAACTGAGAGATTCAGGATAGACTGCTACTAGGAGCACTAGTGCAGAGGAATTCATTGAGGCAATGAAGGAACTTCACAGCCAGGTGAGGGAGCAGTTGCAGAATTCAAATCAGGAATACAAGCGCAGAGCAGATCAACATCGGAGACAACTTCAATTCAAGGTTGGTGGTCTGGTTCTAGCACATTTGAGGAAAGAAAGGTTCCCGAGAGGAGCATACAATAAGCTGAAGATGAATAAAATCGGGCCATGCAAGGTCTTGAGAAAATTTGGGGACAATGCTTATGAGATTGAACTACCTGATGGGATCAGAATTTCTCTGATATTCAATGTCTCAGATTTGTACCCATACAGAGATGGAGAAGTAGAGACTGGATATGAGCAGCCAGCGATCCAGTGGACAAAGCAAATTCCATTTGTAGAGAAGCCATAGATGGAATTCATACTGGACAAGAGAGTGAGTAAGAGGACCAGGTGAATATTTTGAGTATTTGGTCAAGTGGAAGAACCATCCATTTGAAGATGCCAGCTGGGAGACTGAAACTGAGATACAGAAGCATGGACAGACCATGCAGGATCTCATGGACAGGAGCCCATGAAATTTTTCAAGGGAGGGAGTATGATGCATGTTACACATTATTTTCGTCATCCCTATGATCGTTAATGATGTAAACCTATCTGTTGCCTTCAGAGGGGTCAATAGCCTGAGTTCCTAAAGAAAGAAGGGAGAAGAACTTTTCCTGAGAAAAGAAGTTGCATTTTCCTATGTAAAAACCTTATAAAAAAGGAAGTTCGCAGGTTTCTATATAGGCAGGGTGCGAGAATGACCCATTCTCATAGGTTGCACCATAGCTAGGGTGCGAGGTGTTCGCAGGTTTCTCTATAGCTAGGGTGCGAGAATTCCAGCACGTGGGAAAAATGAACGTTTTCTTGAATCTTCTAGAAGGAGAAGCTTCTATGGTGAGGTGGCATCCGAATGGTTTCGATCTTACTCGCTTTCATGATTTAGTGGGATCATCCTAACCTCCTCACCTTATCCTTTTCAACTTATAAAAGGAGAGGAGTTATCATGGAAAAAGTTAGCTTTTGTTAGCTTGGGTTAGCTTTGTTGGTTCTTGAGCTTGTTAGCTTCGTCAAGATAGATTATGAATATTATTAGATCTATGCTCTCAGAATTCTTGGAGTCAAAGTGTGTGGGGAATGAAGGACAGTTGGAAGGGACCTTATGACAACAAGGCAATGGTTGTAATCTCTCTTTCAAATTTAATATGATACAGTAATATGATTCTTTCCTATAAATCTTGTTGTGTTTTATTGTATAATTCCTTGATCACATACATAGATTTATATTGAGTTTATGCTATTGCTATCACTTTGGTTGGTTGCATTCTTTTACAGGATCATTCTTGTATGAGTGGTGGAACGGAACTAAGATGGTGATGGTGAGAGGAAGCAAAATTTAAATGGTATGTCACTCATCTCTCTTTAGTTAGTAAATTCAATATCTAAAACTTAAGGAAAGCATCATGTTTTGTCTTGTTTTGTTCTAGATCCAGGTGGATCTAGGGAGATCGGTTTGTGTCCGCACTTACGGATTAATCCTAAAACAAAATTGGTGACTCCACTGGGGAACGGATTGTTTCCTAGTTAGTCTAGTTTCCCTTACTTTGATTGCTTGTTTTCTGAGTCTGTGGGAGATCCATAAGACTCTCTGGTTTTGAAAGTTCACTAAAAATTGTTGTCCTTTTTCCAAATTTTGTGTTTACAGACATTCTCGCATTGTACCCTTTAGTGGCCTGCGAGAATCATCTGAGTTCACACTCTACTATGTAATCCAGTGCGAGATGTTCGCACCCTACCTATGTCTAGCCTGCGAACTTCACTAATGTTCGCACTGCAACCTATAGCTAGGCTGGGAACCCATTTGAAATTTGTGTTTGGAATTAGGATATCCTATTTTTTGATGCCCAGTTTTGCTTTGATCAGTTGGATTGAACTTTTGGAGCCTATATTGATTTGTTTACCATTTGCTTGACATCCTTTGAGTTGCTTATAKCCATATTTGCTTTGTTTGGTTTTGAAGGATTAGTCTCTTGCTTTGATTGTCTTTCAATTACAAAGCATGTGTTTTCTTTAGAATTGTTTAGGGAAAGATCATATTTCTTCTGAATAGTTCGCTTTAAAAGAAAACTTTTAGTTTCGGTTTCGTTGTTTTAAGAAAGTTAATTATTGCTTTTAGTGAAATTTTTGAAACAAAAAAAATTTAATTTCTTGCTTTATATTAGATTGGGGGCATTCTTGCATTTGAAGTAGCAGAATTGCATGATTGATATTGATGAGTTTAATATATTTTGGGACATTGCGCATATGGGAATGATAAATGTTTTCTCCTTCTCGTAGCATAGATTTCATTGAAATGAAAAGATTTCATCTTCATATCCTTGCATAATTTTCGAGTCGGTCAAAACACCATATTGTCCACGCCAGTTTCCTCTTGAGTAACAACAACCATAAAATAAAGCGCTTATAAAAATTGATTAGACATTTTTATCTTTTCTGGTAGCAAACCTATATTAGATTAGTTGTAGGGATTTGGAATAGGTGTGAAAGATAACTTTCCAAAGCTGCAAACATACATAGTATCTTGTGATAGGGAGAGTTAAATCCACTTACTACATTTTGTCTTGGGAAGCCCTTCTCACACAAGGGTCAAGCACGAGGTCGCATTGATATTGGCAGAGTTACTCACCCTACTTTGTTGATATCAGTGTAGAGATTGCACATATTACGGGGATCACTCGGAGGTATACCCACAATGATGAGTGGAAGCCTTTTGAGTTGATTTCGGGCTAGATACCCTGCCCTTGCGTGTGGATCAGACTGTTGACTGTCCCCCTAGGCTTTATTGTTGTTGGTGGTAACCTTAGTGGCCTATCTTTCTAGGTTCTTTACACGACGTGACTGTGGAGGGGTAAGTCTTCACCGTACCTGGAATCGACGTTGGCCAAACTCACTCGGGCTCCTTGGAGGGTATACCCATGATTATGTGTGGGAGCTTGCACCAGGGTGTAAGTCCGTTAAGCAGGTCGTCAACGTAACTTTTCCACCCTCTCTATCTCATCTCCTTCTTACTTTGTTCCCGCGATGTTGGATTTCATCACCAACTAGTGCGTTCATTGTGAGAAGGTTTTGTTTGTTTGCTTGCTTCCTAGATTTTTAAGTGTGTGTTGTTTGTTTTCCCTAGTGGACTCTAGATTGGATTTTTGTTTTTCATGGCGTCAGTTCCCAAAATGACCAATGAAGGAACCTCTGCTCCAGGGGAACCTTTTTTTTTTCCTTCTTACGGAAACATTGGTCCTCCTCACATCACTACTTTGAGCCTTCCAGGTCTCACAATTGGATTGCCGATGTGGTTGTTTTCCACTCAGGTAATCCCGAATGCAGTAAGTGCTTCGATCGTAAGCACTTCCCCCCAAGAACATAAACCTCATGTTGATCCTTTACTTTCTTTACCAGTAAGGTCTTCTTCACCTTATTCACTTGAAATGTCGCCTTCCGTTTCATCTTCTTCGTCAGGTGAAAGTTCTAATGCTAGTAACTCGGTGAATAAGAAGAAGAAGAAAAGAAAGAATAAGAAGAAGAAAAATAAGCAAGGATCCAAACTTCCAACCACTATCAAACATGTTGGAAAACAACCAGTTACTATTAGTCGTGCTGGGAGTGTTGATGATTTCAAGATCACCCAAACAACCCGTAAGCCCAAGTACCCTTGCAGGCTTTGTAAGGGTAGCCATCTTCTCAAGGAATGACCTGGTCTACACATCCTCGCCAACCCATGTCGTCAGCCTCTAAAAAACATGCTGATGACCTCCCGTCAACTAGTCACGATACCGTTGGGAAGAAGAAAAGTAGAGTCAAGTTCCCATGCATGTTATGCAAAGAGAGTCATCTCACTCACCTTTTCCCTCGTATGGATGAAGCCTCGAAATTACTAGAAGACATGACTGTTTCACAGCCTCAACTTCCAACTGCTTATCGCAAGCTTTCTCTCACCCCACCTGTAGTTGATGGAATGATCAATCCGGTTCCCCTGTCGGTCAGTCCGGTTGATCAAGTGGTCAATCTGGTCACGTCTTTGGATGAACTAGTAGACCAAGTGGTCGATCCGATCGCATCCTTGGTCAACCCCACTCTCCCGTTAGAAAGTGAAACCCAAGTGGTCGATTCGTTTCCACCTGTCGACCCCATTCTCCCCCTGGAGAATGAAACCCAAGTGGTCGATCTGATCTCTCTAGTGGTTGATCCTACTCTCCCACTAGAGAGTAAGCCTGATACTGCCCATGTTTTTCTCGTTGATACAGACTCTACCATTTCAGGGGCTATTCCTCCTTTTCCCATGGACCCCCTCCAAGTAATGAAGCCAGCAATTTGGATTGGGGTGTGCTAACTGGACCTCGTCTTCCCTCTTACATGCCTTTCCAGATTACAGTACAGGTTTGTGGTCGGGACGTTACTCAAACATTGATAGATGAAGGTTCGTTTATTAGTATTTTGTCCTCTATTGCTTGGAAAGATTTGGGTTGTCCTCCACTTGCGTCGGTTACATAGAATCTGTTAGCTTTTAACAGAAGAACTAGTCAACCTTTAGGGATACTTCCTCAGTTTCCTGTAACTTTGGAAGGCAAAACTGTCTTTATTGACGTCATGGTAGTCCAAGACCCCTTGGATTTTTCTTTACTCCTTGGGCGAGATTATGTATATGCCATGAAAGTTATTGTCTCTACTCTTTTTTGTGTGATATCTTTCCCTCAAGATGGACGAGTTGTGACTGTTGATCAACTTTCATTCATTGACCCCGCCTGGAGTGCTTCCCTGAATGGTTCTTGTATGCAAACAGTATCGCCCCCACCACAGGTCAATTATGTGGCATTGTAGCCCATGGCTTCAACTTCTGATGACTTAGATCCAGTAGTTGACATGGTGATCTCTTCGATAGGGTTGTTAAAGCCTGATCTCTTTACTCCTATCGCGACCCTCGACATGGTGTCCTTCCAGAGTGTGTTTCTTCCTTCCAGTGAATACCTCTTGGAAGCCATGACTGAGTTTTGTCCCTTGCCATGGTGTCATTCCAGAGCATTGTCCTCTTGGAATCCATGATCAAGCAGAGGTTTCGAGGATATTTTTTGTGTCTCTGAGGCAACCTCATTAAAAAATGAAATAGAGGTCTTTGAGCATGGTTTTTTGATTTCAAGCTCATTAAAAAATGAAACCACTTACAAGGATAGTTTTTTCATCTCTGTGACAACCTCGTTAAAAAATGAAACAAAGGTTACGAGCATAGTTCTTGTTTCTATGTCAAGCTCGTTAAAGAATGAAATAGTTTTTCCCCCTCTCTGTTTGAGTCAAGTCCTTCATGTAGTATTTGAAGCTTCATTTCCTCCACCTTTGTCGTTGGATGAAAAGAAGCTTGGGGGGCCATACTTCTAGCCTCTGGACTTCATGCTGAAGTAGAGCCACTAGCTTCTTAAGCTGGGGGCTAAGTACCAACCATGCATTGGGAAGTCGCAAGCAGAGTTTTCTATGGTTCAAGCTTGTGTAAAAATGAAACTACTTACCTCAAGCATAGTTTCCTCTAGTTCAAGATTGTGTAAAAATGAAACCAAATCCAAGCATAGTTTAGTTTAGCTTTTAAGCTTGTGTAAAAATTAAAATCTATCCCAGACATAGTTTTGTTTTGTTTTAAAGCTTGCGTAAAAATGAAAACAATCCCCAACGTGGTCTTTGTCCGTTCTTGCACTCGTAAATACATAAGAATGTGATTGAGCATACTTTTATCACATTTTCGGGCTCAACAAGGTTATACGAAAAAGGAACCCCCCTGGATTTCTCTTTAAGCTCTTTTCAGACTCTCTAAACATGAAAAGATCGTCGAGCGACCTTGCTATTTTCATGCTCGATAAAGTATTTCAAGTAAGCATCTGGTGAGCGATAATTTATCTCTTTTTCAGTCTCATTAGACTATTTTACGAAAAAGGAACTGAGAGAGTTCTCTTTTGAGTGTTTTTCAGACTCTATAATCATGAAAAACCTTCGAATTTTCTTTCTTTGGACTCATAAAACAAACATTGAAAGGCCCATATGGGACTTGAGTTTTCTTTAAGTGTTTTTCAGACTCTCTAAACATGAAACACCCATGAGTTTTCTTTCTTTTGACTCGTTAAATAAACATCGAAAGACCCGCAATGGGATCGAACCACTCCTTCCTAGGGTTCGTTAAACATACTCCAAGGGACTCGTCCGAAGGATGAGCTTAAATTGACAAGCACATGTTATCCTCCTCAAGCTTGTGTAAAAATAAAGAGGTACTCGCTAGAAATGGTGGGGGAAAAAATTGGGAAATAATTGTGTCTAAACCTGTATTCTATGGAAGAGTCACTTTTGAACATGACACCCTTTCACTTGCTTTGTGTCTAGGTTGGAAAATCCTCTTGTCTCCTGATCATAATCCTATAAGATTACAAATTGGTCTGTAATCCTTGTTGTTGAGTTAGTGTTTCCAAGATAGTTGTCGTGTCATCAATATGTTCAAAGAGAAGTTCAACCCGTAAATCCTTCTATTGCGTCAACCATTTCTGCAGTCTTGAAAGCCTTCTATTGTGTCGGCCATCCCTGAGTCAGTCCTGAATCACTTGTTACTGTGATCTACATCAAATCTTGTTACTTGTTTCATGTCATTGATGTGGGATACATTAAGGCCCTCCTGTGACGAGTCTTTTCCTGTCGACTTCAACTCATTATCCAAGAAGTAGACTTAGAAACTAATTGGTACCTTGGAACTTGCATGCCTCAATGGCAGGTTTCCTTGCTTTCGACAGTGGGTTTTCATAATTGACCCCTGATTGGAAGATTCCGCCGAGTGTTTGACTTCATCTTATTTATTCACATTCGTTGGATTGTACTAGTGTACCTTGTGATTCATTGACATTAATGGTGATTTCCCTCGCACTTGTTAACGGTATACACTAATGACCGGTAATCAAGTGGTTTCTACCATGTTCGACTTCAACACATGTATTCGCATGGTTAGATTCGTACTATAGAGTGGTGGAGATGAAGACCCTGGATATTTTTTGACAAATCCAAGTTGCGTTGGAGTATTTTTAGTGTACTGTTGCATAGATCCACATTGTATGTCTGGTGGCTATGTTCAAATTTGAGTCTTTAACACATAGATCCACAGTGTATTTTTGGTGGCTATGTTCAGATTTGAGTCATATTGGCATGGATCCACAGTGTATGTTTGGTGGCCATGACTTGTCTTACTTGACATGGATATTCACATGTCGACATTTATTCTTTGAGTCATTTGTATTCTGAGTATGGGAATGCCTATCTCAGTGATGATATATTATTGTACTGTATTTTCTTGTTTGTTGGCAGGTTTCCGACCGACTGTTCCTTGTTCCCTACACACACTCAACAAAGTATTTCAGCTATCACTCTGTTCTAACTTCATACTTTGGGGGGGCTCTCTATTACACATTATTTTCATCATCCCTATGATTGTTAATGATGTAAACCTATCTATTGCCTTCAGAGGAGTCAATAGCCTGAGTTCCTAAAGAAAGAAGGGAGAAGAACTTTTCCTGAGAAAAGAAGTTGCATTTTCCTATGTAAAAACCTTATAAAAAAGGAAGTTCGCAGGTTGCTATATAGGCAGGGTGTGAGAATGACCCATTCTCGCAGGTTTCACTATAGCTAGGGTGCGA
>ML777493.1:1406716-1417709 GCA_009831015.1 Picea engelmannii | reverse complement strand
TGACTGATGCTGAATTTGCCATTGTTTATTTCCCTGCATTATTGTGATTATCATTTAGTGTCTCAGCAAAGAGTTTAAAAGAAGCATAATTGTTTAAGCACGGTAACAACTGATTCACCCCCCCCCTCTCAGTTGACCAACAGGGTCAGCATTGACTCATATTGGGTCTCAGAGATTTGAGAGTCCTACGCTCGATCACTGACCTCGCAAGGTTGTGAAGTCCGATTCCTCGATAAGTAAAGAGAGGGGGAGCCGCGCAAAGAGATCTGTGGGTGCAGATTTCCCGATAGGGAAATAGAAGGATCGATTAGTGTTCTTCAGGCCGAGGAAAGAGAATATCATGTGAGAAGGCGTGCCTGCGGGTGTGACACTGCATCAAAAGGGCATCTCTCGAATAGCAGTTTATCTCTTTTTCAGACTTCAAAGACTAAAATTATGAAAAAGGACAAGCTTGGAGTCGCCTTTATGTTCTTTTCAGACTCTCTAAAAATGAAAAACCATCGAGTTTTCCTTCTCTGGACTCACTAAAATCACACATTGAAGGGCCCATATGGGACCGAACCCTTACTTCTTCCAGTTCATTAAACAAAGGAAGAGGGACTTACCGAAGGTGAGTTATATCAAGCATGTGTTATCCTCCTCCAGCTTGTAGAAACAAAAAGAGGTACTTGTCTATCTGGATGGGGGGAAAAATTGAAGGAAGTAAGTCAAGTTATCTTTTAGAATTGTCACAAGTCACTCTTGCAGTCTCCCTTGAACACGACACTTGTTTCCACCTTCATTTTGAAAACTTGGATAATCCATTAAACCTCTGCACTGAACCAATGCTATGAGTCTTTCCACTCCTTTAGGCCACCCGACAAATGTCACAACATCCGCTGCATTCTGTTTTGATCCACATTACATTTATGATGCCAAGTCATGGTGTCCCTTAGTGTTCAAGGGAAGTACTGCCTCGAGAGTCAACCATCACAAATTTTTAGTTTCAATACCCATGTCAGTCCATACTCATTTGATTCTCCATTTTACATCTCTTTCCTATGATAGTTTTGTTGGACAACTGAGAGGGGGGGTGAATCAGTTGTTACCGTACTTAAACAATAATTCTTCTTTTAAAATCTTTACAAGGCACTCAATGATGATCACAATAATGCAAAGAGATAAACAAAGGAACATTCAGCATCAGTCACACACATGTGATACACAGAGACAGATATTTTCTGAGGAAACCCATAAAGGGTAAAAACCTTTTTTTCTTTATATGATAAGTAATAGTTACATTATTTACATTATCATACATATGAGAACCAACTCATAATGAGGCTACAAACTCTTTTTTGCAAGCTGCAACTTGCTGAGAGAACCAACTCTCTGTTTTCTCTAGCACCTACTAGAAGGAAGCACCAACTCCCTCGTTTCTCTAGCACCAACTAGAAGGAAGCACCAACTCCCTGGTTTCTCTAGCACCAACTAGAAGGAAGCACCAACTCCCTGAGTGTTTCCAACACCAAATGGATGGAAGCACCAACTTCCAATCATACAGACACCAACCTGTATAACAGAGAACAAGAGTTCTCCCTTGCACCACCCTGCCACCCTGGTTTCTCTGGCTGCAACCAGATGGAAGCTACAACTCCCTGTGTTCAAGAACCCACTTGAACCTATGAGGACAACAGTCCTCCCTAGCACCTCCCTTCCACCCTGAAATATAAATATTTTCTACTGAAACTTATTACAGTGATATGATGTTCAACAATGGCTTACCAGACTCATCACTGTTTTGCTGCATTTCGTTGCTTTGTCTTCCTCATCGCCTTTCTGCACACATTACTTGTGCTTTCTGTTCTTCTGCTTTTTATGCTCGGTGCGCCATGTCCATTGACTGCACAGTTCCTCTTCTGTGCAATTCAACTACTGCACTCTCCTCCTTCTTCACACATGAATCACCTTCACCAACAACAACCATAGCAAACTCCAACAACAACCGCCTCCCTTCTCTTCTTTGTACCATGTATATATAGCTTTTTTGCATCTTATGCATGCAATATTTGCCATTCCTATGCATTCTCATACCGCGCCAATCTCCTCCACCTCTCGAGTGCTTTGCGTGATCATCATCGCGACTCTTCAACTTCTCTAGCCGTTCAACCCCTGTGTCTATCATCACTAGGTGTTAAGCCGAGATTCCTTTTTCTCTCTGGCAGTTGAGACTCTTCATCTTCTCTGTTACAGTCGAGATCATCCTTTTTGTTTTAGTTACGAGCTCAAACCCTCATCCAGATGTCAATTTCCTCCATGAATCGTCTTCATTCCACTGGTAGATTCCATGTGACTCTTCAGCTCCTCTGGAAATCACACCGAAGTCTCTTTGTATCCTCTGTAAAAACCATCAATGGTTTCTAGTAGTTTCACTGTGTCGTGCAACAGTAGCCCTACGATATTGTTCAAATTCACCTGCACCGTTGCATTGAATCCATGGGATCTTGCATTCATTTCGGCATTTCGGCATTCGACAATTCTGTGTTGAATGTCTCGACACTTCATTTTGCGATCTTCGAAGTTCCGATATAGAACTTTTCTGCACTAGCACCTTCCCTAATATGACTATGGTCATAACCAAGTGCCTATGCAAAAAGCGCTTTTCATGAATTCACGTTTCGTGAATCTAGAGATGATGCATATCGACCCTCCAAGTCGCGATCCCCGATACCCCGAAATGGTGTGGGATCAACAGTCCTGATCAACACTTGATCTGACGGTTCAGATCATTTCGCGATTTTGTATATCACGATTTTGACATTCCTGTGGTGAATGTTTTCTTGTCTCTCTATGTCGTGATTCATGAAACTTCGATATGGAGTAAGTCTCTTGACGTCAAATGTGTTAAATAACTGCCACGTGTCACCCTGATTCGTGAATTACATGTTCTTGGAATGTTGAATCAGTATGACACTTGTCATTACCTGGTTGTGCCACGTGTTCCTAGCTGACGTGGTTTGTTGACATGAGTCGGATCGACTGTCCAGATGTGATCTTGATTCAATGGCTACAATTGAATCGCGATTTCGTGATTTCGGCATTCTTGTTGCATCGGGTTCTTTGCCTCTCCATGTCGCGATTCACGAAACTTAGATTTGGAATTAGATCAACGGTCCAGATATGATCTCTATTCAACGGCTGTGATTAAATCGTGATTTTGCATATCGCGATATCGGGATTCCTGATGTTAATAAACTTTGACATCTCCAACTCTCAATCCCTGAAACTTTGACATGAATTGGAATCAACGGACCAGATTCAACCTTAATCTGACAGCTCAGATTAGATCACGATTTCACATATCACGATTTCAAGAGGTTAGGGAACCCTATTCCTTTGACTCTCTAGTCAACGAACTGACAATCTATATCCACGCGTCTTGCCTGTAAATGGATGGTCCTCCTTCTTTCAGGATTTTGTACGCCTGCGTCTCCTTGCACTTTAAAGAACGTGCAGGTTTTTCTTGATCCAACGATGGTCAGATCCCGCGCTTGGATCTAATGTCTGAGATCTATCCTCATGTTCAACGCTCTTCTTTTCTATATTCCGATCTGATGGCCCTCGTTCTTTCGGGAATTTTGAATGAGATCCAATGATCATAAATTCTTCTCGGGCCTTCTATCATTTTATCAATGTTTCCTTCGATCATTCGATCTCCCTGGACTTGTCTTTTATTTTCTTGTTGATCATTGCTTCTGTACTCAAGCCATGATCACTGCTATACTTGCCATCAATGACAATATTACACTAGCTGTTGTACTCAATCCATCATTAATGTTGTACTTTCCATCAATGACAAGCTTACGCTACCTGTTTAACATTTGCCAACAATCTCCCCCTTTGGCATTGATGGAAACTAAGGCACCCGAATACTTTTCTCCCCCTTTGACATCAATGTCAAAGAAGAGGCATGCTCCCACTGAGCTATTGCAGTAATTTTAGGAGGCATTAAATATTCAAACAATACAAATCCCCCCCTAACAAGATGGACTCTTTTAGGTGTGAAACGAAATGACACCCAACTTCTGTCTGAGATATTCAAACGGTGTCTTGGCTAGGGGCTTAGTAAAGATGTTTGCAATTTGTTCTGTAGTGGGAATGTAATGGATCTGAACAATCTAATTGGTGAATTTCTCTCTCAGAAAATGATATTTTATGGGAATAAGTTTTTTCTTGGAGTGGAAGACAGGATTTTTAGACACAATGATGGCACTAGTTTTATCACAATGAATTGGGATCGGTGCAGTATATTTTACCTATAAGTCTACAAGTGTTTGAATCATCCATAATACCTATGTGCAATAGGTAGCAGCAGTAATGTACTCTGCCTCTGTGGTTGATAAAGAAATGGAACCTTGCTTTTTACTAAGCCAGGCTACTAAGGAGTTACCCAAGAAGAATGCTCCTCCACTGGTGCTTTTTCTCTCATCAACACAATTGGCCCAATCTGCATATGAATAAGAAGTCAACTGAAGATTTTGATTTCTGGGATACCACAGACCATAATTCATTGTTTCTTTTAAATACCTGAATATCCTTTTGACAGCTTGCAAATGACTCTGTTTAGGTGCATCCTGATATCTTCCTACCATTCCTACAACATGCATTATGTCTGGGTGAGATGTTGTGATGTACAATAGGATTCCTATCATTGATCAATATGAGCTTTGATCAACATCAGGTGAATCATCATCCTTGCTTAATTTACATCCAGTTACCATAGGTGTACCCATAGGTTTAGAATCTTTCATTTGAAACCTTTTCAACATTTCTCTTAAATATTTTTCTTGAGAAATGAAGATCCCTTCGAGCCTCTAAGTAATTTGCAGACCAAAGAAAAATGACAGTTATCCTATCACAGACATTTCAAATTCAGACTCCATGGCAGAAGAAAACCATTGTACCAGTGAATCCTTATTACATCCAAAGATGATGTCATCTACATAGACCAGTACGATGAGAAAATCATTATCCTCTGTCTTAATATACAATTTGTTGTCAGTTGTTCCTCTCTTGAATCCTTTGTATTTGAGATACATATCCAGTCTGTGATACTAGGCTCGAGGGGATTGTTTTAAACCATATAAAGCTTTCTTCAACTTGCATACTAAGTCAGGGTTATCAAACAATTTGAAACCCTCTGGTTGTTCCATATAGACTTCTTCACTTAAATCTCCATTGAGAAAGGTTGACTTGACATCCATTTGGTAGACTTTAAACCTTTTATGACAAGCATAGGGAAGAAACATTCTGATAGCTTCTAATCTTGCTACGAGCGCAAATGTTTCATCAAAATCTAGTCCTTCTATTTGAGCATAGCCTTTACAGACTAACCTCACTTTGTTCCTGATAACTTGTCCTTGCTCATTCAACTTATTCTTAAAGATCCATTTGGAGCCAATGACGTTTTTAGCTTTGGGTCTTTGAACCATCTCCCATGTTTTGTTTTTCTCAATATGATCAAGTTCTTCATTCATTGCTTTAACCCAGTGATCATCTTTGTTGGCTTCATTAAAATTCTTGGGTTCCAGCATGGACATGAGAGCTATATGAGATTGTTCGGTGGTTTTGATTAGCTTTCTCCTTGTTTGTACCCCTTTGTCTTTTTCTCCAATTATTTGACTTGCAGGATGATTCTTTTGAATGATTCTGGAGGAGGAATTTGTAGTTGACTGTTGATTTGAGTATGTCTGAGTGTCTGAGTCTTCATGTGATTCAGAGTCTTCATTTTCTGATTCTTGGACCTGTTCATCTTCAGCTTTCGCTGTGTCTTCTATAGAAAACTCATTACTGTATACCTCTCTTGTTGGGATTCCTTCATCAATTTTTACGTCAATAAAGTTAACCATTTTATGCAACCTCTTATTGTAGCATCTATATCCTTTACTGTTTGTAGTATACCCTAAGAACATACCTTCATCATCCCTATCATCATATTTGCCGAGGTTTTCATCATTATTCTTTATGTAGCATTTACTCCCAAAGACTCTGAAGTGTTTGATGGAGGCAGGTCTTCCAAACCATAATTCATAAGGGGTCTTGTTACTTTGTGGTTTGAGGTGGGATTTTTTGAGCAGATGGACTACTGTGTGTATGGCTTCCACCCAGTAGGTTTGACCAATGTTCTTCTCATTCATCATTGACCGGTCCATTTCCTACACTGTTCTATTTTTCCTCTCAACAACTCCATTTTGTTGTGGAGTTCTTGGGATTGTGTATTCTCTCTTGATCCCATGTTTATCGCAAAATTCCTTGAAGTCTCTTGACATAAACTCTCCTCCTCGATCTTATCTTACTGCCTTTAACCTCTTTCCTATTTGAGTCTCTGTTAAAGCCTTAAATGTTTTAAACTTCTCAAATGCTTCAACTTTTTCTTTGAGAAAGGAAACCCACTTAAGTCTGGAGTAATCATCAATAATCAACATGAAGTAGTTTTCTTTCCCTGTGCCTTCCTGTCTTGATGGTCCACATAAATCCCTATGAACTAGTTGGAGTGGTTTTTCTGTTGAAGTAAAGCTCTTGGACTTAAACTGTGTTCTGTTTTGCTTCCCTACCTAACAGGGTTTACACATTGACTCTTGGGGCTTTGATATTCTCGGAAGATCTTTTACTACCTCGAGGTTTTTGAGTTTTATTAAGTGGTCAAAGTTTAGATGTCTAAGTCTCCTATGCCATAACCAGCTTTATTCATGTTTTCTTAGATGACATTCTTCTCTATTTTCTTTCAGCACATATACATTATTTTTTGTCCGTATGCCTCTGGCCACCACTTGTTCTGAGTTTACAGACTTTATCTTGCAGTCCTTGGATGTGAACACCACCTCGCATCCTCTGTCACACATTTGACTTACACTAAGTGGATTATGTTTCAGTCCATCCACAAGTAGAACATCTTGGGATTTTCCTTTTCCATTACTTAACCTCACCATCCCCTTGCCTTTTATTTTCCCTAGAGCATCATTTCCAAAGCTTACACTTTGATCAGAATCTGGACCAGGGGTCTAAAATTTGATCAATTTTCAAAGTGCTCAGAATGCAATGAAAATGGTGCCATTGCAACCGTCTCGTTCTCCTGATTCCGGCGGTATATTTATTTTCGCAAACGGAATCCGTATGGAGAAGTTATCGCGATCTGTTCGCTGAGCCAAACAGGGAAAAAATGATGCTGACTGGGCAGGCCGTACAGTTGACGTGGCGGCTGTACAGTGACGTGGCTTGATGGTATGGTCCACACGTGGTAGGTGATGTGGCAATTTGTGATTGGTTAACTCTGGATGAATGTGGTATTGACACGTGGCAATTCATTGTCGAATAGAAAGGCGCCACGTGGCCCAATGAAGGGCTGCCACGTGGCACCCTGGGTTCAGCTTTATTGGGTCATATAAAAGATTAGTGGAGGCCACGGGGTTCGACCCCCGGACCTCCCCACTGTGCACGCCCTCACAAACCTCCACTTTCCGTTATAATGCCCATTGGTACTTAACATGTATTCGGGCTTATAAATATTTAAGGTTGCAAATTGAAATGTGTGGCGGGGGGATCGGGCCGGGGCTTAGCCCCGACCTGCGGTCACATTATTATGCCATACGACCCTACCTTGCAACGATTGGAGCACGGTTTCATTTGTTTAAAATATGGGTATATTGTATCAAATGAATATTAAACGGTTATAAATGCGCGCGGGGTTAACATTCTATGCCACGGTTTATTATTGTTCACATGTAACCGCTAATTTATATATTGCGCGCGTTTTTGGTTGCTACCACACGGTCGCGTGGCTCTATATTATATGACCACACATTTTATCAAATGGCAATATTTTACATTGGGGTTCGTTTATGTTCAAACGGTTATACAAACACCCCGACAGCTGTCCACCATTTATACACGCGTGGAACCTAGCCCTATTTTGGCACGGGGAACATGGCCATATGGTCCCCCCATGCGCCCAACACCTTCGTCCTCGGGGGCTAGAGTTGCGTTAACCATTCGACAGATTGCACCAATTTCGGGAACGCGCGTGGGTGCTAGGTTTAGGCACCGAAAACACTTGGAGGCCGGGTTCATTCTTCCATAGGTGCAATATGGCGAGCCTGTAACAGAGCTTGAAGGGGGAAAAATGGCAGCAAGCATAACTTGATGAGTTTTTGACCAAATCAGATGTTGTAAAATCCCAGCTAGGGATTTTTGGACGTTCTGAGTCCATTGGAACCATTTTCACAGGAATTTGAAGAGCCCATTTGCAGGTTTTTCACATTTGAAGTTTGAGGAAGCTTCAGGAGCCTTAAAGCCCTCATTGTTTCAGGCATTGCTCAGATGAGCACATATCCATTTTCTGAGACTGAATAGTCATTTCTGACTGATTATTATGCTCTGAACATTTTGGGATAGGTTTCAGATCCATTGGAGGACTTTTACAGGTATTTTTGCCTCATTCAAGTTCAGGGAAGCTTGGAGGCCACATGTAGAAGAGGTCATTGTTGGATGAGCCATTGTCCATTTGCAGAGTTTTTACAGCCAAATTTGGGGTTTTTATGTATTCAGAACCCAATGGTACAGTCTGTAAAATCATTGGAGTTGAGAATCAGCTTGTAAAGAGAATTTGAAAAATTAATCCCAAAGAGCCAAGTCCATTGAACGAGGCTCAAGGAGACGTAGCCCAGAGAGGGGTGAACTCCTTTATCATCTTGGTATTGATGTGTTTTTGATGTGTTATTTGCTACACTTTATATTGCTGTGTATTTGTTTATAACACATATTTAAGCATGTAAAAGAACCTTTATTGACACATATACATTGACAAGAAGAACCAAGAACTTAACACATAAACCCTCTTGCACATTTTAAACACATGAAGCAAGGTCCTGTTAAGATTTATTTTATTGGGTAGGGGGTGCTTGCATAGCATAACAAGTTAGCCTTCTATTTTCAGATCACACTTCCTAATTTGATTTCACTTAGAGATAGAAACTTGCCTTTGTCTCTCGTGATGTGTTTGGAGCATCCACTATCTATATACCAAGGGTTTGTTTTTCATTGAGCAGACAATACTAATCCACACTTGTTACTTTCCTTCTTCTTCCAAAACTTGACATTTTCAGCAGGGGATTTCGAGTCTGGTTCATAGTTCCTTAACCGACACTCAATATATTTATGTCCAAAATTATGACAGGTGTAGCATTCAACCTCATTATTCAATAAGTAAAACTTATTGTTGCAGTGTTGCCTACTTATTGACTGTTGATTATTTCTTGGCCTCCTTAGTTGTATGTGTCCAGACTTAATTTGGCAATTTGCAGTCCGTGAAGGATTATTACTTGATTGTATCATTCTTTATTGTGGGAAGTATTTATTCCTTTGAAATCTTAATTGCTCATGTCTAAGTCTTAAGGAACAATTTACAGCTTTGTGACCAAAGTTAGAACAGTAGAAACAATAGCCATAGAAAAATTCTTTGTACCTGGAAAATGGTTGCCTTCTTTGAGCAAATCGATTTCTTTCTTGCTGATGACGTCTTCCTGGGTGGCTGATTGTCTTCCTTTGTTTCTGTAGGCTTGTTAATGTCATTGGTTGTACTTTTGAAAAACTTGATGGGTTCTTCATTTCCTGGCTTCCCATTGCTTGATCCCTCTTCATAACCCAAACCAGTTTTCAGCTTTGGATTCCTTTTCTGATTTAGAATGGTGGCTAATCCTTCTGAGGCTTTGATACTTGACAAACTATGATTATACAAGGCTTGAAATTTCTCCATTTCTTTCCTTGTTTTCACTACTTCTTGTTCTAATGATTCACATCTTGTCTTCTTTTCTGATAGCTGTTGTTTCAGAATCTCTTCGATTTTTTTTTCCTCTTCAAATTCTACTTTTAGTAGAACAAGGTCTTCACCAGGTTCTTGACTGTCTTTCTCGAACTGTATCAACAATTGTATTTGCATTATGTTCTTGATTCTTAGTCTGTCAATCTCTTCCAATGCACTGATTAGTTCTCCTTCCATGTCAACCACGGCTTCTCCATCATTCTCATCACTGCCTGTTCTTTTATTATCATAATTCTCTTTGTCCATAAGAATGAAGTCATTTACCTTATCTTCATAGGAAGAGTCACTATCGGTGTCTTCTGAGGATTCATCATTGTTTACACATAAACTTTTCTTTTTATCAAATCTCCTGGATTTTTGCTTCTCTTCACCTTCATAGTTCTGATCATGTTTCTTGTGTGGACATTTATTTGCAAAATGACCTATCCTTCCACAGTTAAAGAATTTGAAAGGAAATTTACCTTTGTATTTGATTGATCCCTTTTTCAGTCTCTTCACACATTTTTATTCAATTTCATCGGGCTTAGAATCCTCATTCTTGTCTGCTTTAAATGATTCTTCATTGGAAGTGGGTTTATCTTTAACTATTCTCATTTCATATGCAGTCACTGTTCCTAGAAGTTGATCAAACTGCAAGGTTTTTAGATCATTAAGTTCTTCTATAACAGAGACCTTCGGGTTGAACCTATCTAGGAGAGATCTCAAGATTTTCTGAACTAAATAAGGTTCCCCAATTGTTTCACCAAGTTCCTTCATTGCATTTACCATTTCTTCTATTCTCAGAAAGTATTTTCCAATAGTTTCATCTTCCTTCATCTTCAACTGTTCAAACTGTATTCTGTAGGTTTGAAGATTTGCATCCTTTACCTTCTCATTACCCTCATAATTGTTAATTAGTTTGTCCCACATTTCTTTGGCAGTTTCTATGTGCATAACTTTTACAAATTTTGCTTCTACAAGCCCACTCAAGATAGCATTCATAGCCTTAGCGTTTAAGCTAAATTCTAGTTTGTCATCCTTATTATCTAGCACAACTGGATTTACATAACCAGTATCTACCACATCCCAGACATCTGCACCTAAATCCATTATGTAGGTTCTCATTCTAACTTTCCAGAAGGCAAAGTTTGTTCCATT
>ML777493.1:1394085-1406666 GCA_009831015.1 Picea engelmannii | reverse complement strand
GGGGGGGGGTGAATGAGTCGTTACCGTGCTTAAACAATAATGCTTCTTTTAAAATCTTTACAAGGCACTCAATGATGATCACAATAATGCAGAGAGATAAACAAAGGCACATTCAACATCAGTCACACACATGTGATACACAGAGAAAGATATTTCTTGAGGAAACCCATAAAGGGTAAAAACTTATTTTTCTTTATATGATAAGTAATAGTTACATTCTTAACATTATCATACATATGAGCACCAACTCATAATGAGGCTACAACCTCTGTTTTGCAAGCTGCAACTTGCTAAGAGCACCAACTCTCTGTTTTCTCTAGCACCTACTAGAAGGAAGCACCAACTCCCTGGTTTATCTAGCACCAACTAGAAGGAAGCACCAACTCCCTGGTTTCTCTAGCACCAACTAGAAGGAAGCATCAACTCCCTGAGTGTTTCCAGCATCAACTGGATGGAAGCACCAACTTCTAATCATACAGGAACCAACCTGTATAACAGAGAACAAGAGTTCTCCCTTGCACCACCCTGCCACCCTGGTTTCTCTGGCTGCAACCAGATGGAAGCTACAACTCCCTGTGTTCAAGAACCCACTTGAACCTATGAGGAAAACAGTCCTCCCTAGCACCTCCCTTCCACCCTAAAATATAAATCTTTGCTACTGAAACTTATTACAGTGATATGATGTTCAACAATGGCTTACCAGACTCATCATTGTTCTGCTGCATTTTGTTGCTCTGTCTGCCTCATCGCCTTTCTGCACACATTACTTGCATTATCTGTTCTTCTGCTTTTTATTCTCGGTGCGCCATGTCCATTCACTACACATTTCCTCTTCTATGCAATTCAGCTACTGCACTCTCCTCCTTCTTCACACATGAATCACCTTCACCAACAACGACCCCCTCCCTTCTCTTCTTTGTACCATGTATATATAGCTTATTTGCATCTTGTGCATGCAATATTCACCATTCCTCTACATTCTCATACCATGCCAATCTCTTCCACCTCTCGAGTTCTCTATGTGATCATCATCACGACTCTTCAAATTCTCTGGTCATTCAACCCCTCTGTCTATCATCACTAGGTGTTAAGCCAAGATTCCTTTTTCTCTCTGGTAGTTGAGACTCTTTGTCTTCTCTGTTACAATTGAGATCATCCTTTCTGTTTTAGTTATGAGCTCAAACCCTCATCCAGCTGTCAATTTCCTCCATGAATAGTCTTCATTCCACTGGCAGATTCCATGTGACTCTTCAACTCCTCTGGAAATCACACCGAAGTCTCTTCGTATCCTCTGGTAGAAACCATTAATGGTTTCTAGCAGTTTCACTATGTCGTGCAACAGTAGCCCTCCGATCTTGTTCAAATTCACCTGCACCATTGGATTGAATCCATGGGATCTTGTATTCATTTCGGCATTTCGACATTCGACAATTCTGTGCTGAATGTCTCGACACTTCATTTCGCGATCTCCAAAGTTCTGATATAGAACTTTTATGCACTAGCTCCTTCCCCAATATGACTATGGTCATAACCAAGCGCCTATGCAAAAAGCGCTTTTCATGAATACCCTAAAATGGTGTGGGATCAACGGTCCTGATCAACACTTGATCTGACGGTTAAGATCATTTCGTGATTTCATATATCACGATTTCGACATTCCTGTGGTGAATGTTTTCTTGTCTCTCTATGTTGCGATTCACGAAACTCTGATATGGAGTAAGTCTTCTAACGTCACATGTGTTAAATAACTACCACGTGTCACCCTGATTCGTGACTTACATGTGCTTGGAATGTTGAATCAGTCTAACAATTGTCATTACCTGGTTGTGCCACGTGTTCCTAGCTGACGTGGTTTGTTGACATGAGTCAGATAGACTATCTAGATGTGATCTTGATTCAATGGCTACGATTGAATCACGATTTCATGATTTCGGCATTCTTGTTGCATCGGGTTCTTTGCCTCTCTATGTCGCGATTCACAAAACTCCGATATGGAGTTAGATCAATGGTCTAGATCTGATCTCTATTCAACGGCTGCGATTAAATTGTGATTTTTCATATCGTGATATTGGGATTCCTGATGTTAATAAACTTTGACATCTCCAACTCTCGATCCCCGAAACTCTGATATGAACTGGAATCAACGGACCAGATTCAACCTTAATCTGACGGCTCAGATTAGATCGTGATTTCTCATATCGTGATTTCGAGAGGTTAGGGAACCCTGTTCCTTTGACTCTCCAGTCAGTGAACTAATGATCTATCTCCACCCGTCTTTCCTGTAAATGGGTGGTCCTCCTTCTTTCAGGATTTTGTACACCTTCTTCTCCTTGCACTTTAAAGAATGTGCAGGTTCTGCTTGATCCAACGATGGTCGGATCCCGTGCTTGGATCTAACGTCTAAGATATGTCCTCCTATTCAACGGTCTTCTTGTCTATATTCTGATATGATGACCCTCTTTCTTTTAGGAATTTTGAATGAGATCCAATGATCAGAAATGCTTCTCGGGCCTTCGATCATTTTATCAATGTTTCCTTCGATCAATTTATCAATGTTTCCTTCGATCATTCGATCTTCCTGGACTTATGTTTTATTTTCCTGTTGATCATCGTTGTTGTACTCAAGCCATCATCACTGTTGTACTTGCCATCAATGACAAGCTTACGCTCGCTGTTGTAATCAAGGCATCATTACTGTTGTACTTGCCATCAATGACAAGCTTACGCTACATGTTTAACATTTTCCAACAAGTTTCATTTCGATGATGGGGGATGCATCAAGGCCCTCCTTTGATGAGTCTTTTCCTATAGAATTCAACATATCATCCAAAAATTAGAATTAGAAACCAATTAGTACCTTGGTACCTGCATGCCTCAATGGAAGGCCTCATCGCCTCCGAAAGTAGGTTTACATCATTAACCTCTAATCGTACGATTCCACAAATGTTTGACTTCAACTCGTTTATTCACATTCATTGGATTTTACTAGAGTACCTTGGGAGTCATTGACACCATTGGTGATTTCCCTCGCACTTGTTAATGGTTTACCTCAATGACCAATAATCAAGTGGTTTCTACCATTTTCGACATCAAAACATATATTCACATGGCTAGATTCGTACCACATCAGGACTGGGATGAAGAACCTGGGTTGAGTATTCACTCCATTACCTACTTTACCTAGGCTGTGAAGGAGACATTTTGAGAATTCTTATATATATATATTTTCACATAGATTCACATTGTATTAGTTTGTGGCTATGTTTTATTATCTCATAGATCCACTGTGTATTTCTTGTGGCTACGATCAGTTCATGTCATGGAGGTATAGATACACAATGTATCCTTAGTGGATATACCCTTAGTCAATATCATTGTGGATCCACAATGTATTTACTGGCGGCCATACCTTAAGTTATTTGTTACTCAAGCATAGGTATGCCTACCTTGAGTTTGAAACACATGATAACATTTGTTTGATGGTTATTTCCAGCTTCTACCAGGTTCTCTGACTCCATACCCTTGATTCAAAAATCTACAAAGAACTTCAGTCATCATATTCCATCTTCTGACTTCGCACTTTGGGGGGAAATCTGTTACACGTCAAAATTCCTCACTTCGATAATGTCGCATTATCATTGTCACAAGTGTCGCAAGTGTTTCACTTTTTTCGCAAGTGTCATAAATGTCTCATTTTCATTCTGCGTATGTCTCATTGCGAACGACACAATGGAAACACTTGATACATCCTCTAATACATGCTGGAAGGGGAAACCACATCATTTGACAAGCTAAGAAAAGTGTTTTTCCTTGACAAATGGTCATCTTAACGAGATTTTGGAATATTAGCGCTCCCCTTATCACATGCAGGGAGCGCTAGCACTTCCTGTCCATCTAGCAGGGAGCGTTGCAACGCTCTATTTCCCATTTTTAGGGAGCGTCGATTGGTTGAGAGAATCATGGGAAGAAATCCCCCTTATTCCTAAAGACAGCTAGAGATGATCCGAGTTGGTTTGGATCGATTCCAATATTTAGGATGCATATAAGGGATATTCCATAACTGATGGAGTCATATGCTCAAATTATTTCAAATATAACTAAGGTGGTTGAGCCTCTCAAAACCTATAAAAGGAGGCATTCTCGTGGTGAAAAGGAGGAGAATATCAACAAAAAGTATTGTCATTCAAATCGTGGATCTTTTGAGCAGGGGTTTGGACAAGGAGGACTTGGAGAGGTTTCTACAACTGCATATACAAATTTTAAGTGCCTTTTAATGTTCTCATTAATATATGCTTGGCTTATTTCTTTTAATTTTGTGTATGGTTTCATATACTTGTTGTTTTTTGATAACTTTAGTTTAAACTAATATTGGTAGAGTAGAAAGTATGTGTTTTCTTTGTTATATATTGGACTACATATCTCATTAAGGATCTTGAATATCAATTTCATCCTGGACTAAGCGAGGACAAGCTTCAGAAAAAGGTACATCATACTTTCTTCCTCTTTTCTCTTTCACTAATTTAACTACTTTTGAGGAAATGATATGAATTTATCTTAAGCATTTTCGAATCCTGCCTAGCTAAGGAAAGATAGTCAATAATATCACCCTATGGTTTATAGCCTCAAAAATTATTTCCCAATCCACAAGTATTAATTACAAGGGCTTAGGCTGATTTTTTAAATGAAAATATTGTTGCAAAATATGAAATTTTTATATACTTTTCTGAACATATTGCAGAAAGTAAATGTGGAGATCAAAAGAAAATGTAACCAAGTCACATATTAACACAAATGAGACAGGATATAAATCTCTTTATTTCATTCAAAGAAATCAAAAGTATCTTTCTCTTTACAAAAATCCCTATGAGGGCATGGACCAATGTCAAACTTAGATATCCCCGATGACAACCATACAAAAAGACTCTGACAAGAAGTAAAAACTGAACTTTAAAATCTGGATCAACTTCCCATAGATTGTTTCCAACTTGACTCTACACAATATCCTTTATTAGTTATGAAACTCAATCCATAAATAAACAAGTATACACATACTATCAAAGATAGATAAACACCTCTGAAACAAACAAATGACTGATATGGTCCAACTTTGAACCTTGCTATCTACAATAGGACCTTGCTATCAAAAAGAGAATTAGGCCTTTAATGAACTAAAGAATGAATGAAAACTCAACTGTCTCACGAAAACACAAGAAAAAACCTTAGTATTTCTTTCTCCTTCTATTTTCCTCTTGTTATTCCTTCTCATTTGGATTTTATGCATTCCAAATCAGTTGAAGTAGTTCAACTACCTAATTTAGTTAAGTTAATAAATCTTAACTAATTTTAGTTAGGGGAAGTAATAATAATAATAATAAAAATAAAAATAATTAAGGGTCTTTATTAAATAATAACTAAGTAGGTGAGATCCCTTGTGACTTTTTTTTTATTCTTTACAAAAATAAACACAATTAGATAACCATTTAAAAACATGCCTCCTTGTGGCTCCCATAAATATTTCCAAAATTTCAATATTAAATATCAAAAATAATTCAAATCATATTCAGAACATGTAATAATCACATTATCCCAAAAAAATAGCTTGTTGTCCAAAACTTTCTGTAGTCCATTGTCTTCAACAAATCAACCATAAACACATAAATGAAAATCCATATTTTCCACTTTGAGAGGCAATCCTTCTTCTGTCAATGTTGTCCCCTTTGGACTTCCCATAATTAGCCTTAGGCTGGGTGGAAACTTGAGGCTTAATCTCACTAATAACATGGGAAAAATCGTCCCTCAAGTGCATACGGGAGGACAGTGATTTTGCTAAGTCACTTGAAGGAGATGAGGGGGAAGTGACAACTTTACCTTTGTCTTTCACATGGGGAGCCTTGGTTTTAAGTCGTTTTCTTGCATGGGAGGACTGAACAAGTGACCGTGCAAGAGAAATTTGAGCATTTGTGTTTACAGGTGGAGGAGGAGGAGGTAATGACAAGTTGGGCCAACCACGATGGTGGAATGCTGCTGGATGAACAATATCCTACCATCCATAATTTTTGGGAACTTCTGGTTGCATAGATACATGGGGAGGCACAGGGATACTAGGAACATTTTGGGGCTGGAAGGGAGGCCTCTCTAGTCTAGGTTGAATTATCCCTTGCCCAATCCAATTGAAGAACCCAACTTGAAAAATATGGTTCAACTCCTAAGGATCGACATGAAAATGAATTGAGAATCTGGGCCTTCTAGTCCCTCTCTTTCAGTTACCTCTTCCCCTATTGTTTCTTCCATTACTGCCTCTACTAAAGAAACTCATTATGTATGTAGCAATTCATTAGCAACTAGCCCTTAAAAGACCATACATGACATTATATTTATATGAAGAAATTTTTTTCTTAGAAATTGACATAAGACCCATGCAATTCAATCCATAATAATTATTTAATAATTTCCAAATTAGCAATGGGTGAGAAAGGGTTCATGGGGTATGTGGGGGATTCTAATGAGTGAAAACGTGATATCATGACAGCGAGTAAGAACACGAGTACTGCTCAACAATTCATTAAATAACTGACTATGAAATCAATACAAAAATATATCATCTTCCCCCTATTTCTGTGTCATCTTTTACCACTGTTGTTGTGTCTGTTTCATCACTTGGGTGGGAAAAACAAGGGCACTTACAAGTCTAGTTGGGCCTTCTAGAAAAGACAGAGGTTAGTGTATGAATTAAATGATCCAAGAACATGAAATAAAGAAGAAAATAAACTAAAAACAAATAAATAAATAACTAAGGAAATAAAACTAAAATTCATAGTAAACTTTGAACCAAAACCAATCAACCAAATGACCGATATTATGCCACCAATGGATAAATATATTAGCTGGAAAAACACCGTAGATAAAGGAGGACTTATGGATCCCCTATTCCTCCTTGGGAGGGCTCTTGAGTCCCCTATTTGAGATTTCTTATTACAATGATATACTAGAAAGAAAATGGTGAAGAAATCCAAACCTATTATCTCAAGAGGTCGGGAGAATAGCTTATTGGAATGTTGCTAAAATGCTCCAAGAAGAAAAGAGGTTTATTGAAGGAGGATTGAGGTAGCATAACAATACTATGAGATTCGTAAACTCTTAGTGCACCCATGGAATCCATTTATAGTATGTATCTGAGGAAATATACAACCGGTTCTTAGTGTGGACAAGGGGCCTTTTAGGGCACCCTTAGGTCTTTGACCAGCCCCCCATTCGGATTCATCTCGGATTTGAGGGTCAAATCAAGTTGGGCGCTGGTGCAGAAGTGGGTGAGGGGCTTACAAGAACCATAAATGCATCGTTCATGGGAGTGCATGGATTTTCTCATGCATAGTCATGCATATGGCGGATTATGTGCTCTATGGGCCTCTTTGGCCCATGCACTGTGCGCACACTTCCTTTAGTGTTTCAACACATGCCAATTTTTTGACCAGTTTCATAGTTTTTGTTGCTTGGAAATATATTTTTGGTGTTGTAGGTGAACTAATAGGTGTCTGGAGATGTATGTCTATAACCATTTTCATGTAATGTTGTGGATGAAATTTCAGTGATAACAATTGCCATACAAATGTTTTACTTATTTTAGAGAACAGGGCGTGTAAAAATGAAAATGGGATCGTGAGGGGGGTATAATGAGCAAAAAAGTGAGAGTATGAGAGGGAATAATATGGATATTGTTCATAGAAAATAAATTAAATCAAACAACAACCATAAATATGTCAAGATCATAATCCAATAAGCATCCATTCTAAAACCAAAATTATTGAATTGTTCCTTATTTGCAGACATAATGCTTGTTGTCTTCAATAAAAAAAACAATTCAATTGCCCAAAATTCTCCAGTTATATCAATCTTTGCATATTATACCATATCTATGAAACATCACATTAACATCGTTTCCAACATCATAACCATTCTAATCGGTGTCTTGAATTCTCTAATGCTAACCTTTTTCTTTTAAAACAAAAATTAATATGCATAGTAATTCCAATTATCTATATCCAATATTCATCCTTTGCAATCAAATAATAACAGACCCAGTATTAACTTGAATTGGATTTTATGAGAAGAATGAAATGAATACAGATTATTAACAGGTGCTTAACACAAAATAACAAAGATACAGTAAAACTAGTTTTCTATTCAATAACGAAATAAGCTGAAACTATAAAATGCAACAGAAACAAGCTTGTTGGAATGGTGGTGGCTTATCTCTGAGAAGAGATGTGACGACAACGAGCATTCGCAAGAAGAAGTTGACAATGAGTATTTGAAGGCCTTTTTACAATAATAAAGAATTTCAAAAACCCTAGACATCCAAAAACCTAACCCTAGGATATGAAACGCCAAAAGTCATGTGGGGCCCGTTTGGGTAAGCTAGTACATCAACTTCCCAGGGTCGTAACTTTTGCATACGATCTTTGTTTTAGGCGTGTGATAGATCGTTGGAAAGGTATCATAGAGGAGATTCATTTTGGGGGCTCAATTATGAATTAAAATATAATTGAGGATCTCAATACTGAAAAACCTTCATTTAGGCCCTCAAAATGGCCCCGGAAGTAAAAACAGCTAAAAATAGTAAATTTCCAAAAATGTCAAAAAACTATTTTGAGTCAGCTGAAAAAGGTGGGTGGCCACCGATATCCATTTGGATCAATCCTCCCTCCTTAGGAATAAATGGTCTCCATTGCGTTGAGGTCCACCATTAAATGAGGAAATTTCTGTTGAATTTGGCCTCGGGTGAGCCACTTGCCTTGGTGCAGGAGCTGCCCTACTTTGTCGACTTGATAAAGATGGATCCTTTGTTGTCGAGTGCCCTTGATATGTCTGTCCACAATTTGATCATTGGATGCATGTTGTATGCAGTCGGGGTTGATCTCTGTTGGTGTCAGTTGTTCTGCTACTTCTAAGGTGTCCAATAATGGTGGGAAATAAGGGCAAAGGAGATCCACATTGAACACTGGGTGAAGGCCAAGGAAAGGAGGGATGTTGAGCTCAAAATAATTATCCCCCACGGCCTTGGTGATAGTGTACGGACGGAGTAGGAGAAGCTTCTGATGGGGTCATGTAAGGCATTCTTTCTACAAGTGCAACCAAACTTTGTCACCCATCTGAAACTTATGCGGCACCCGATGTTGATCATGGCACTGTTTGTACTTGTCATTGGACTTATGTAGGATATCCTAAACCTGTCGGTGGATGTACTAGATCCGCTCAATGAACCAGGTGGCTTTGTCATCTTCATTTGGATTAGGAGATGAGTCAGTCGAGGTTACCGTAAGGGGAAGTACAACATCTATGGGACCCAATGGTTGGAATCCCAACCCCACTTGAAAGGGGATGTGGTTGGTTGAGCTATGAAAGGCTCGGTTATAGCTATGTTGGACATAAGGAAGGCTCTCATCCCATGTGCGAGGGTTCTTTGAATTATACATGTGAAGGATATGCACAATGATTCAATTTACAACCTCGGTTTGGCCATCTGTCTGGGGGTGGAAGGCCATGGATTTGGTGATCTTGGTGTCCAGTAGTGACCAGAGGCTCGAACAGAATGTGATGAGAAATTGACTATCCCGATATGAGACAATGGTTTGTGGGATTCCAAAATGTACCTAGACTCGTTAAAAGAAGATCTTGGCAGTGGCCTCTGCTGTGATGCTCTTCTTGCAGATAACCAGAATCACCATCTTAGAAAAGCGATCAAAAACCACAAAAACATAGTCATTTCCCTGGTTGGTGGATGGGAGGCCCGACATGTAGTCCATTGAGATGGATTCCCATGGCCTGTCAGGAGTATAGGAAGAGGGGTGTACAAGCCTTGTTTCTTAGTGGTCGGTTTGGAAATAGCGCAGGCAGTGCAGGACCTGATATACTTGTCGACCTCCTGTCGAAGTTTCGGCCAGTAGAAATGTTTTTGTAGAATCGACACTATATTTTCGATGCCGAAGTGTCCTGCCACCTTACTGTAGTGGGCTTCCCAGATCATCTTCTCTTGCTTGCTTGATGGAACATAGATATGGCCCAGACAACACAGTAACCCATCCTAAAGATGGAAATTATCGACAACTGCATTTGCACCCAACATTTGGTATGTGGTGGCGAAGTTAGGGTCTGTCTCATAGAGTTGGGGCCATCCAGATGTCTCATGGTCGCAAGAGTCTAGCACCGTGGTGAGTGCCACGATTAGCGGTCTGCTGAGGCAATCAACGATGCGATTGGTGCTTCCTATTTTATACTTGATGTTGAGGTGGAATTGCTGCAAGTATGTGGACCACTTTTGATGGCGGTCATTTTGCATTTTTCCCTATGTCTGCATGAACTGCAATGGCTTATGATTAGTGTGGATGATTGTCTCCTTCCCAAGAATGTAATGTCTCCACTGACGACATGATTTCATAATGGAGTACATTTCTTTGTCATAAGTAGGGTACTTATGGATAGTATCTGACAATGTCTCACTATGATAGGCCACAGGGTGGCCATGCTGAGTGAGAACAACACCCACAACATATTCTGAAGCATCTATCTAGATATCAAAGGGATGTTGCAGGTCTGGTAGTGAAAGTACTGGGGCTGAGTACAAGTGTTGCTTCAAATCATCAAATGCTTATTGTTGGGACCGGACCCATGAAAATTTCTCCTTACCACCACCCCTGTTTATTTTGATGAGGGCCCATGCAATATGGGAGAAACCCAACACGAACCTACAATAGAAATTAGCAAGTCCTAAGAAGCTTCGAAGCTCAGTAAGTGTTTTTGGGGCTGGCCAGTCACGGATGACTTGGATCTTGGCTGGATCCACATGTACACCATGCTAATCAATGATGTAGCCTAGGTAATGGACCCTGTCCATGCCGAAGGAGCATTTTTATAGGTTGGCATATAACTTGTGCTTCCACAGGGTGTGTAGAACCTATTGAATATGATGCAAGTGTTCATCCCAAGTCTTGCTGTAAATTATAATGTCATCCAGATACACCACTACAAAATTATTGGTGAATGTTCGTAGGATATCGTCCATCATACTCATGGAAGTGGTTGGAGAATTTGTCAAACCAAAGAGCATGACCAACCATTCAAAAAGTCCTTCCTTTGACTTGAAGGCTTTCTTCCATACATCTGTCTGTTCTATCGGGACCTGGTGGTAGCTAGACTTCAGATCAATCTTACTGAAGTATTTGGCCCCTGTGAGTTGATCAGGGAGGTCATTGATTCGGGGAATCGGATAACAGTTTCTGACAGTGATTTTATTCAGATCTTGGTAATCAATACAGAGTCACCAAGTTCCATCTTTCTTCTATACCAGCATGATTGGGCTCCCGCAAGGTGATGAGCTAGGGTGTATGTGCCCCTTGTGGAGAAGTTCTTGGATTTGTCTCTTGATCTCCTCATTCTCTAACAAATAGCAACGATAGACTGGCCCATTAGGCAGCGGTGCGCCAAGGGTTCGATCGATGGGGTGCTTGACCTGGCAGTGCAGAGGTACCCCTGCAGGTGAGGAGAAGATATCAGAGTATTCTTCTACGACCTTATCTACTTGCTTATACTGTGTGGAGAGGTTGGTCGTAGAGACCCTGGATGTGGCTGCGATCTTTCGCTTATTCTGAGAGAGAATCACAAAGAAGACAAACTTCCCCATCTGAGAGATGACCTTTTTGCATTGCTTAGCAGAGATCAAGGAAATAACACTAGGTGGGACTGCCTCGGGTATCCTGTCCAATTTCCTGTTTAAAGTAATAATAACACTATGAGGCCTAGACTCATATACATCATGATGTTTCCATAAATAAGGTTGGCCCAAAAGAACATCACAAACTTCAAGAGGAGAAACATCACACAATACCTCGTCTTTGAAGGGCTTTATTTTGTACGACAGTTGACATTATTGGTCGATGCAAAGATTTCTACCTTGGTGGAGCCATCCAATGGTCTAGGGTTGTGGGTACGACATTGTTGGCAAGGCCAACTACTTGACGACCTTTGCTGAGATGAGGTTCTTTTGGCTACCGCTGTCAACGATGAAGTGAAGCGGGGTGCCTTTTACCCACATCTGTGAATGGAAGAGGCACTCTCCTTCTTCTTGCTCATCTAGTTCACAAGGTTGGATCTTGGTGGTAGCAACGGTGGCACTGGATTCCAAGTCAATGATCCATATTCTCGTTTCCGATTCTGTCTCGGAGTCAAAATATGCATCTGATTCAGAGGCTTTCACTTCGGCCACCAACGACTACTTTGAGCAACAGTCAGAAGTGTTATGCCAAGGGCTCTTATGGAAGTCGCACCACTTTCTGGTATCTTTGTTTGTCTTTCTGGTGTCCTTCTTTTCTTGCAGCTTGTACTGGTTGTCTTGATACTATTCATCTTTGCTCTATCCTTTGTTCGGTGGGTTGGGGCCACACTTTCCTGGATTTTGTTAAGAACCAAACATCAATATAGCATGGAAAAACCTCAGGAAAAGTACTCAACGCCTTGAAACAGAGACAATTTCAGATAATAAGCCTCTTTGAAGGGGAAACATCCTTTTACCCCACTTAAATGTTCAA
>ML777493.1:1357450-1390742 GCA_009831015.1 Picea engelmannii | reverse complement strand
CTTTCCTCCAATTGTTGAGGTGTCAACCTTGTAGGTTGAGGTGTTTTAGGAGAAGGAGCATTGTTCTCTCTATAGATGTTAGGATAGTTCCTTCTAGTAGCCATAGCCATATTTTTACTTTCAACATTTCTTGCCACCTTAAAGGCATTCTCCAATCATTTGGGTTCCCAAAGGCGAACCTCATGTTGAATGTTGTCCTTTAAAGTTCCTATGAATACATCAATCAAGTTCTCATCTGGAATATCGGTTACCTTTATATTCAATCTTTGAAAGTTCTCAATGTGCTCGGTAAGTGAACCCTTTTTCTTGAGATTTATCAATTGGCTAAAGAAGGTATTGCTCCTTGTATCCTCATAGTGTACTATCATTTCTTCTGTGAAAATTGTCCAAGTGACAAGCGATTTGTGGGAACAAAGCCATCGATACCAAACAAATTGATTAGGTTCTAAATATAAAGAAGCAATTCGTGCTTTTGTGTATGTGGCACATTATGGAGATCAAAGAATTGCTCCATCTAAAGTATCCATGTGATTGGGTCCTTGCCATCAAACTTCCTCATATCAATCTTAGGAACGTGGTTGTTCTTCAAACTAAAGTTGGAGTTTCTCCATTCTTGATTCACCTTCCTTGTGTCCTCATCATGAATTTCATGGGATGCATTTTCACTTTTGGGTGTCTTCTCTATTACAAAATTTCTCATTACTTCTATGATCTCCCCTTTTAATCCATCCATCTTAGTATCCAACTTAGCTTCCATTGAATCCATCTTAGTATCCAACTTAGCTTCCATTGAATCCATCATCTCTTGTAGTTCATCTTTAGTTACTGTCTTCTTTTGTAAATCATTTATGTCCCTACGCATTTATTCATCTTCATCAAGAGCCCAATTAGGATTTTATAGAGGCTTATTTGGTGTAGAAGGTCCCTTTTTGGGTGGCATGTTGGTCAAATATCACTTTTGAGGCTTGATTTTGAGGTGGTTCTGCTAGACAATATTTATTTTGTTCTATCTCCCATGTTTCGGCCCTTCTGGGTATGAAACTTTCTTTTAGGTAGTTCTCTGATATTTCTTCTCTGCAATGCCATAGTTCTGATCAAAATTGGATGTGCCAAGTGGAATTTATGGTAACTTCCTCACAACTTGTCGATTTTTGTCCTTTCCAAGAGATCTCACTTGTATAGAATGCCCCGCACAAAATAATTGATATCAAATTCTGAAACTCGCACCCAAAATACTACAGACTGTCCAAGATCCAATGCAACTAGTCCCACTCAATTTGGATACTCTAGCAATAATTTATTCTTGTTTTACCTGGAACACCTTCTTGAGACTAGTCAATAGGACTAGTCAGACACCCTATCTTACACAAGGTGTATCTACAAATTTACGATGACCCAAAATCTCAACGTTTCACCATAGACATATTACTAATTTCTGTAAATGGCCTCCGGATTTCAGGGTCTGAAACGTTACAGAAATGTTTTTATAGCAATAATTCTGCAATGACGCATTTCAGGATGATTCCAGAACCCTATCTTGTACAGGATATATCTCCGAAAGTATAAGGCCATAGGAGACAAATTTTTAACCCAATGTACATTGATCCGTCTACTAAATACCCTCCAATAGGTTCCTTATGAAAAATTGTATAAAAAAAGTTATAGTGAAAATTCCACGGTGTCTCAGATGTAGCAGCGAAACCCCAAGACCTTGAGCTCTGATTCCATATGTTAAGAACCAAACATCAATATAGCATGGAAAAACCTCAAGAAAAGTACTCAACACCTTGAAACAGAGATAATTTCAGATAATAAGCCTCTTTGAGGGGGAAACCTCCTTTTACCCCACTTAAATGTTCAAGTACAAGATGATTCAAAATGAAAATGTCTTCTTGGTATATATAGGAGACTAGGAGGTATAATTACAACTAATGACCTAAAGCCGACATAAATAAAATAAAATTACTAATATAATATGCCCCAATTAAGGGGTAATGAGCCAACATTAGGGCTTAACACTTTCACTTCGGCCACCAACGACTACTTTGAGCGACAGTCAGTAGTGTTATGCCAAGGGCTCTTATGGAAGTCACACCACTTTCTGGTATCTTTGTTTGTCTTTCTGGTGTCCTTCTTTTCTTGAGGCTTGTACTGGTTGTCTTGATACTATTCATCTTTGCTATATCCTTTGTTCGGTGGGTTGGGGCCACCCTTTCCTGGCTTTTGTTGTGAGGGGTTCCCAGGCCCAAATTGCTGCGTCTTTTGTTTGAGCTTCTGCTCGATTTTGATGACATATCGGTAGGCCGCGCCCAAGGATGAGATGTCTAGAAATTCCATTTCGGTCTGGATGTATCTATGTAGATCACCATGATACTTGAGCACCATATGTTGCTTTGAATATTTGATACCCAACTTGGTGCACAAGGTATGGAAGCTATTTGTGAAATCTGGCACTGCTTGGTCTCTTTCTTTCCGCAGTGTGGTCCATTTGGTATACAGGTCGTCATAACTTTTTAGAGGGTAGTATTGTTCCTTAATAAAATCCATGAAGGATTCCCAGGTGGTTGTGATTGAAAATAATGAGGTTTCCTCTATTTCCTTTTGCTCACAGAAAGTTTCCCACCAATCTTTGACATGGGGAATGGATTTGAGGAGCGTAAAAGTAATCTTTTATCTATTCGAAAATTTATGAACAGAAAAATACCCTTTTAGTAGATTCAACCACTTTTCTACAACATATGCATCTATTTAACCTTAAAATATAGGAATATCAAAGTTTATTTGTACCTTGAAGTGGGCGGTGCCTCTGTTCGAAGAAGATGCATCGCTTTTTGGTAGTCATCGAAGGATTTGCGTGAAACTATCCATCATCTCATTCCTATGTTGCGTGAGGGATTCCTCAATCAACAGTTTGAAAGGATATCCTATCTCGTCATATTTCTTTTCTCCTTCCATGGGAGGTCTCTTAGGCATGTGAGAGCTTTTGTCCTCAAGAGAAACAAGCTCTAGACCCAACTCTTTGTACTCCAACCTCATTGGGGACATGCATTAAGATGACAAGGAGGAGACCGCTCTGATACCACTGATCTGGATTTTATGAGCAGAATGAAATGAATACAGATTATTAATAGGTTCTTAACACAAAATAATAGAGATACAGTAAAACTGGTTTTCGATTCAATAATGAAATAAGTTGAAATTGTAAAATGCAGTAGAAACAAGCTTGCTGGAATGGTGGCGGCTTATCTCTGAGAAGAGATGTGACAACAACGTGCATTCACAAGAAGAAGGTTACAATGAGGCTTTGAAGGACTTCTTACAATAATAAAGAATGCCAAAAACCCTAGACATCCAAAAACCTAACCCTAGGAGATGAAACTCCAAAAGTGATGTGGGCCCCGTTTGGGTAAGCTAGTACATCAACTTCCCGGAGCCGTAACTTTTGCATCTGATCTGCGTTTTAGGCATGTGATAGCCCGTTGGAAAGGTATCATTGAGGAGATTCATTTTGGGGGCTCAATTATTCCTTTGAATATCATTTAGGATATTGATACTGAAAAACCTTCATTTAGGCCCTCAAAATGGCCCTAGAAGTAAAAACTGCTAAAAATAGTAAATTGCCGAAAATGTCAGAAAACTATTTTGAGCTAGTTGGAAAAGGTGGGTGGCCAGCAATATCCATCTGGATCATAACCACCAAAAATTGAATTTCCAACACTGATTGACATAATCCACTTTCATCAAAACAATAATCCGACCAGATTTAATCGCACATAGGTCTTCAACAATATAATCGACACAAATCCTGATTTGAAAGAAACATTTCATCAAAGAACATGTAACCTTAACCATGAGATTCGTGTACATTAAACATGTACACATTTCCTTTAAAGGAATTACCCAAAAAAAGACATATCCATATAATGCACGAGGAGAAGAGAACCATATCACACATAGGTGTCTCCTTTAATCTTGATAGGACCAAGATCATGTTTGATGGACCAATCACACACACGTTCATTTTAAACTTAAATGGGATCATGATCATGCTAGGGTTTAACACAACAATGGATGGAATAACCATAAATCAACCAAATGGAAAGTTCCTGGGGCTGTAGATAACCCATACCCTTATATTTTTCAAACAAATTGATCGCAGAGAGGAAATACATAGACTTGATCAAGAGATTGTATTTGAATTCAGAGATCCCATGCTCTTTTAAAAATCACCACAATCATTTAACTTGTAACCCAAAATCTTGACAGAGCCAAAAAATGATCGAGAAGAAACATAAACAAGTTGGGATCAGTAGAACCAAGTCATGTTCTGTAAAATATTTATTGCAAAGAGGTAATGAGAGTTGGATAAGACAAGGAAGAATCATCGAATACACAGAGAGACCGTGCCCTTTCCAAACACCACAAATGTTATAACCTTCAAAAACAACTTGACAATGAGGGTTACCAACATATCAGTCATTCACTGCAACATAGATGAGAGGAGATAATGCTTAAAAACAGTGTGGAAACATTCCTGAGCACAAAACCATGGCATGCCCAAATGCAACCTGTGTCCAACTAAACACAATACAAAATTCCATTTAAAGAACTAGGTGTTTCCCGAGACTCAACTATGTTATTCGTTTAACAACAATGATGAGAAGTAAATGTTATAACAAACAATAGCTCAGGGCTCGTCCAAACAAAGCAACAACAATGCCATTGTCGAGAGTTGCATTGCAACCTAGAGGAGTGAATCATAACAATGACTGAGATGAAAAGGGTTGAAAACAACTAATGCCCAGACTAGCGGTAAAAACCCACGCAAATAAAAACTCCAAACTTGTTGCACCATTATCATATTTTCCACAGAGAACCAGATTAAAACCCCAAGATAACTGGCATGTTTTACACCCAAAAAACCAATGCATAGGCTATCCATGCAATAAAATCCATTTTTTAGTTTTTAAACGCCAACAGGCTAGATTATTCTAAGAGAAAACCATAACAAAACATCGATACATAGTCAAAACTTAAGAAAAACACAGACCTCATGCAATCCTAAGCCAAAAAATCAATTCATAATACAGAGGGATCATCATGGATCGAAATAAAAGGAGCCATACCTGTAAACATTGCTTTGAGGGAAGATTTGGATTGTGTTTTTCCTTTCAAAACCTGAAATGATGGATCTTCCACAACCATCAGAGCCAAATGAAACTATGGCTAGGGTTACAAGCTCAAGGGTGGTTTGGAGTGACATGCAGTAAATGTACATCATTTCCTCACCCAACCCTATTCAATTTCAACGTACAAGCCATCTGATTACCATAACATCAACCATTAATTCAACAACAATCCATTGCATAGTACACCACCCAAATCATATCAAAACTTTAACAAATACCATATGTTAAACACTACCATATATGCTTTACATAAAATATTTTAACCAAAGCACATAGTATAGCAGCTAGGTCCATCACCTTTCATTTTTCATACATATATATACCTTAAGGTTTATATATAATCTCTTTTGCAATAACCTTAGGACTTATCCATAGTTTTTTCCTCTTTTTGTTTTAAGCTCCCATCTCATCCTTTAGAATAAAAACATATATATAAAATAAACAACCATTGTTTAATGCATAACATAACACCTAAAAAACAAAATAATCCTTATATCCATAGCACTGCCATGTATTGCGAGTGACCATCAAAAACATTTAGCAATAATATATCAACCAACCATGTTGTCATAATGAATGAAACCAAGACTTGCATCATCAACTATAGAAGACCTTCTAGGCATCATCGTAACAACAACAAAAATATAAGCGTAAGACATCCATCATAGCACCTCTAGTATACAAGGGGGTCCCACCTACTAGATAATTACTATTATCATAAACAAATAATAGAGCTTAAAAATCAATTGTGGGAAGTATTCATCATTGTGATTTTAAGCGTCAACAAACTGGCAACTCCATAGGGAAATATGTTTCCAACATATGAAGAACTCAAATTGTCTGTGTCAAACAGTTGTATTAGGTTGATGGACACTTGGTATGGATTGTTGGTTTTCATTGATGTCAACCATTGGAGAGTGATATTGTAGATTGATGTCAACCCTTGGAGAAAGTTCGATAGCGAATTCCGGTAGCACAAGGTTTGGGTAATGGACCCAAGTTTGCTTGCTGTATAATGGTATGATTTTTAATATATTTGAAGGTAATACTATTCTATATGGATATTACATGTCATTCCATTTCCAGTGGTATGTGGAACATCACATAACTCCTCACGATTAGAGAGTGATGGCCATGTGAATTTGGAGAACCGAGGTTTGGGTAATGGACCCAAGTTTGTTTGATGGATAATGGTACAAGTTTTGATATATTTTCAAGAAATACTATTATATATGGATAGTACATGTCATGCCATTTCCATTGGTATGTGGAACTCCACATAACTCCTCATGGTTAGATATTTATGGCCATGTGAAGTTGGAGAACCCTCATGAGTCATCTAGAAGCCTCAAAAAGTCCAAGTAGTCAAAGTGTTTGAAAAGAATAAATTACTTAGATAATAAAGTGAAGTGATGAGTGTACTATAAATCAAAGTGGATACAAAAGAAATTATTTAAATAAAAAAAATAATGGAGAAATTACTAAGTGGACAAGTGGTTAGAAGTGAAATTATTTAGTAAGACCAAATGTATTGGTTAGAGTATAGTCTGTATTATTCGGTGTACAATATTTAGATACATACAACAAATATTTCTTGCGGGGCACACTCTACAATTTCTATTTCTAGAATAATTCAGAATTCAATAAGGTATGCCATTTTTTCTATAACTCCTTTTCTGAGAGGTTCCAAGTTGTGAAATCTAGAGGAATTGCATAAATGACACTGAAGCACATTGTGTACCATTTTTGGAGCTTTATTCATTACATGTACATATTTTTTATTATTTCAAGTTAGGGTTGTTGAATAATCCAAAACTAGTCATGTGAGACTAAAGTAAAATTTGATGAAAATGATAGTCTCTTGTTAAGGAAGGTTTGGAGGTATGTGATTATATATGCCAGGTCTATTACATAGTTACAAATAAACTATACACATACATGAGTTGTATAGTTGATGGTGTTGGTACATATTGATGAGTAATAGTTGATGAGTAGTTGATACATGATTGGTACATACTTGGTACATGGTTTGAGGCACTTGTTAGTAGTATTGTTGACACATGGTTTATGGATGATGTAGCATACTTGTATTGATATATTGTTAGAATCACATATTGATCTTGGTGATGATTATGGGTTGTTGTTTTATGCTTGGTTGATTCACATCTTTGGGATTTTCCTTGGTAATTGATCTTGATGAGTAGATATGATTTGGTTAATAACATTGGTTAGACAAGTTGTTCTGATAGGTTGTTTGGATAGGTTGTTGTGACAGGTTATTCGTACAAAGTTGGTGCATGGTTGATGCAGATGTTTATGGTATAGGTTGATTACAGGTTGTTTCATACAGGTTGGTGCAAGGTTGATTCACTTGTTTATAGCACAAGTTGATTACACGTTGACTTACAGGTTGATGCATGGTTTAGGTTTTTGGTATAGGTTGTTTGGTGCAGGTTGATTGATACAGGTTTACAGCAGTATATCTCACAGTGATAGTGTGACAGTGGTTCCATCATTCTACTTATTTTAGGGTGTTTGGAGAGGGAAAGGATAGGTATTGTAGCCACCTTCCAGTTGTATCCAGAGAACATAGGGGGTTGTATCCTCCTTCTGGTTGTAGCCAAAGAATTGGGGATTTGGAGCTTCCCTCAGGTTGTAGCCTCAGAAACTAGGGGGTTGGAACCTCCTTCCAGTTGCAGCTGGAAAACAAAGTAAGTTGTTGCTTCCAATGAATGTAATTATTAAAGACATATAAGAAAAATAATTATGTTGTTTTCTCCCACTTTGGGTTTCCATGTAAAACACTGGTGTACTGTGTATGTGTGTGATTGCTCATTTGTTTATTTTTTATTTACTCTGCAACTATTGGATGATAATTCTACATTGATATAAAACTTACATTTTATGGTGAAAAAGGATTAAATTTCTCTATTAATGATTCATCTCCCTCTCAGTAATCCAACAATTGGTATATCAGTCAGTTCCTTCAAGAAATAGTTTAACCACTAGAAGGAGATCATGGATTATTCTGAGAATGGAGTACCAATTTTTAATGGTCGGAATGGTTTTAAGTATGAGATGTGGAGTAGAACGAAGAAAATATTTTTACATGCACAAGGACATTATATTTGGCTATCAGTTGTTACAGGATATTATAGTTCAAAAAGGGCAGAGATTGTAGCCAAGAAGGAGTTGAAGAAGAATAAAAAATTAGCAATGGATTTCATCTGGGAAGGATTACCTAATTCGGTAAGAGGAAAGGTTGGTACATGTTTAGTAGCCAAAGAAATTTGGGATAAATTACATCACATATATTCTTCACCCATCGCAGATTTAGAAAATTCCAAAGAAGATGCAGATAGAGATCAAGAAGAATTATGTTCACCATGTCAAACAGATTTAGAATATGAAGAGTACATAATTACCAGAGGTATGTTGTTTTTCTTTAATTGTGAAAAACGTGGACATCTTGAAATAGAATGCCATGAAGGAATTGAGACAGAAAAAATAATTGAAATGGAAGACAATTATGAAGAAGAATTAATTAGTTCTTTAGATGAACTAAGAGAAGAAAAAAAGTCACTCAAGAAAGAATTTATGAAACAAAAGGAATATGTTCACATTTTTGAAGAATCCCAATAGGTCATCGAGAACTTAAGAACTCAGCTAGAAGAATCTAGAAAGATTGAAGAAAATCTTTAATATCAAAAGAAGTATTTGGAATCCAACATAGAAGCACAAAAGGGAGAAGAAGAAATGAGAGAGAAGATATTGACAGATCATCTTAAGTAAATAACTAATGATCTAAAACAACTTGAGGCATAGTTTGGTCAAGAAGACAAAGGACTTGAAGAAGATATAATCACATTAAAAATTTAGCTTGAAGAAGTGAAAAGGATAGAAGAAGTCACGAAGTCTTGGATAATGAAGAAATAAGAAGAGGTTGAGAATCTTGAAGAAGTGAAAAGGATAGAAGAAGTCACGAAGTCTTGGATAATGAAGAAATAAGAAGAGGTTGAGAATCTTGAAGAAGAATTTGTCACATTGAGAAGTAAAATCATCAATCTCAACAAGAATGTTGAAGAGATAGAAACATCCACATCAATTATAGAGAATGAAGAGAAGCACTCTAGGTTGCTAGAAAAGAAGAATGAAGAAAATAGAAAGAGTTATGCATAAGTACTCAAAGGAAGGAATCATTGTCAACCAGAATCTAAGAAAACTATTTAAGATACATCTTCAAGAAGACCATTGATGTTCAAGCCACAAAGAAGCTTCAATCATGATCATGATCAGTCAAGGAAAAATTCAGGACTAAGCCACAAAGAATATTATTCACTCCCAGGTATGAAAATCTATTTTATGGTCATTTTTTTATTGTACTAACTTTGGACATTGTTGGATCATGTTTTCATTGATGCCAATGGTTTGACTGATTGATGCCAAGTGATTGATTTATGCAAAATGATTGATTGATTGATGATTGATTTCAAATGTAATATGTATTGTTCCATATGAGAATGGATATATGTCAAGTATATGATGCATATGATGTCATTCATAGATGAAGATGGATCAATGAGTTGTCATTGATACATGATGCAAATATGAATATGGATCGATGTGATTTCCTTGATATATGATGCATAGTTATATTGATCATTATAGTCTTATCATGGTTGATAAAGTGCACAAATGGATGAACTCCAAATTGGTCCCCTTATGGTGAAATCCTTCACGGGAAGACTCTTTACAGATGAGTTATCCTAGAAGAATGGTTGGAGAACCCATCATTGATTGTGGAATAATGAGATGAATATCAATGAAGATGTTGGTGAAACTATCATATATGGATAGTGCTTGTTATGCCATTTCTGGTGGTATGTGGAATGTCACATAACTCCTCATGGTTTGAGACTTATGGCCTTATGAAGTTGGAGGACCCTTATATGTTGTCTTGAAGCCCCAAAAGGTCAAAGAAGTCAAAGAGCTTGCAAAGAAGAAATTATTATTTAAATTATAAAGTAAAGTGACAAAGTCAAGAAGGATTATTTAAATAATAAAGTGAAGAGACAAAGAAGATAATTTAAATGATAAAGTGAGGTGACAAAGTCAAGGAGGAATATTTAAATGATAAAGTAATAGATAACTTTCTATTTATGGAAAGTGATTAGCCCTAAAATGAGGAAAACAAGTTAAGTGACCTAGAAGTGGGTTAAGTGACCTAGAAGATGAAGAGTATAAATAAGAGGAAAGCATCTCTTGTGAAATGTACATTTTTGGGAGGATCTTTGTGTAGATATTGTGTGTATCTCTTGAGAATCAATTGAAGATATAGTCTGAGAGAGAGAGTGTGAGGATGATCTCATGGATGCATCAAAATTTATAAAATTTCTTTTATCATGACGAAAAAAGTCTCGTGGTTCAAAAACCCTAGTTTCTAAGGTGTATGTGGGCTACAATGAGCCAGGGCACGTACATATGTGGGTTGTATGAAGACAGGGCGTGTACAGTGGATGAATTCATGGATATTGATGGTTGAGTTGAGGATAGGCTCTTGAATACTAAAGAAAGTTCCAAATCTTCACTCTATGGGCTTAGATCTGCCATAGAAATTCTGGTATGGTTAAATATTATTGTCTTGATGGATACAATTACTTTAAATTGTGTGGTGAATTCTCAAGGAATTCTTGTTATGGTTTTTATGATGTGATTTGTGTTGGTTGATGGAGTAAGGAGAACTCTTATGATTTAGTTCTGATATGATTGCTATAGTATATTGGTTTCTTATACATGATTGAGTAGCATTCATATTGTATGGTTGAGAAGCATGAATAAGTTATTGGAGAAAGTAGATGTGTTGTGACTCGTTGTGGGTCAGTTTGGATGGTAAAAGATAGAAGAGAATATGATTGTAGGTTGCATAGGATCTGAGTTTATTTTGAAGAGAAAACCCTAAGTAACTCAGAAGGCATATGTAGGTTCTAATACAGACTGATCATGTACACACAGAGGCTATAGTGAGCCAGGGTGCGTACACACGCGGGCTGGACTACTGACAAGTCGTGTACCTATGAAAAATTGATATATGTGGATAATTGTTGCCTCATCTTAGTTGGTGATGAGGATTTAAGATGGGTCTTTAATATAGATCTGGTGCTCTTATAGAGTTGTACTCTATTCAATTGTTGTAGATAAAAACCAAGGATTAAAGTCCGTAATAAAAAGAAAATTGTGCATACATCTTGTGTTCTTTTTGTTCCCCGTGGTGATGATTTGTTGATGATATATGGATGATATATGTTCACATCTAACTGGTTATAAATGACAACAATACGTAATGAGCGAATAGTGATTTCTAACTAATGAGTTTTGTGTAAGAGGGAATTTTTGGGAAAAGATCTCCACACTCATTCACCCTCCCCTCTAAGTGTGTTCGGTGTGTCCAACAATTGGTATCAGAGCAGGCCTTCACTATAAGACTTAACAATCTTGGAGGAGATCTATAGACACATAAATGGATGATGAAGTTCCAATCCTTGATGAGGAAAACTATTCTACTTGGAGAATAGAGATGAGAGTACATTTGAACGAAATGGGAGCGACTATTTGGAAGGCATCCATTGGTGGATTAGTTTCCTTGAAGAACAAGTCAAAGTTTGCAGCTCAAAGGGAAGGAAATAAGAATGATGCATTGGCTCTCAAGACCATTCTTAGTGGACTCTCAAGCCCTATCAAAGAGAGCATGGGACAATGCACTTCCACCAAGGATCTATGGCTAAATCTAGAGGAGACATATCAAAACAAGATATAATATGTTGAATACCACTCCATCAAGATCATTAAAGGTAAAGAATCTCCAAAAACTCTTGAATGCATTATTTCTAAATGTGATCTTGAAAACATTTCAAATGAAGACAAGAATCAAGTGATGATGTTAACACAAATGAAGATCTTGAAGACATTTCAAATGAAAGCAAAGAGTCATGTGATGATGCTGGCAAAAAGGAAGATATTGAAGGTATTTCAAATGAAGGTAAAGAATCTCCAAAGACTCTTGATTGCAATGATTCAAAATCTGATGACGTTGAAATTTTCTCTACAAGTGAAGAAGAAAATATAGAAATAGTTTGTGTAGAGTTTGATGGTAGTTATCCCATGGAAAGAATAGAAGAAGGATTATTAAAACTTCAAAAGAAAGTGGAAGAGAGTCTATATGAATATAGTAATTACCATTATTATATATACTATAGCTATATTTTGGATAACACTAAGAAGTTTCTTAGGAGTCAAAGGAACATCTTGAAGTTAAAGCGAATGCTCAAAGAACAAGAGGAGAGTAATAAGACTCAATTAGAAGAAAAGGAAGAAGAGATCAAAAGACTAAAGAATGAAAAATAAGATATGAAGGTAGATGATGAGATTAACAAAAAATTTGAAACTATTGTTCATCTCAAGACCCAAATTGAAGAAGCCAAAAGGGTAGAGGAACTATTGAAGAATCAAATTAATGAAAAGGAAGAGTCATGTCATAATTTAGAAGCTGAAGTTGTTGGTCTTAGAAATAAAGTAGAGAAGTCAAACAAATTATTGAATATCTCACTAATATTGAATGAAATCTTGGAAAGTCAAAGATCACCAAATTATAAATCAGGTCTCAGATACAAGAAATAAGCTACACATGCTAAAGAAAGCACCTCAAAGAAGAATGAGGTAAAGGATGAAGAAAAGGCTGCAAGTMAACCATCTACAAAAGACAAGGAAAGTTTCAAAAGAACTAAGCAAGAAAGACATCAAGAAGCTACCTTTACACCTCAAAGAAAATGGACACCAAAGCAAAGGTATGAAAGTGTTTTTCATGGTCAATGTTATTCATGTAATGAATATGGTCACAAATATTTGGAATGTAGATCTTATAAAAAGAGATATAATAGAAGATTTCATAACACCATAAGGTTTTGGAGATGTGATCAAGTGGGACACATTGATGTTSACTGTCACAACATGAGATACTACAATTGTAGTGGATTTGGCCACAAGTCTCAGGAGTGATGGAACACAAGAAGAAAGTCCATGATGAGGACTTCACATAGCATGACTAGAAGAAGGAATGAAGTAAGGAAGGGAGACATCTTTGAAAATATGGAAGCTCAGAGATCAAGTTCTGAGAAGAAGGTACACCTTCAGAAGTGGGTTAATAAGACTGAGCAACCAGAGAAGAATGGAAGCCTTAAGGGAGGCTCAACTGTGTCATATATTAAAGCATACATGAGTGAAAGTGGTAACAGTCATGTACATAGGTAGGCTGACCTTGAATAGGTTGCGTACATACGCAAGCTGTCTATGCAGCAGGCCACGTATATGTGGTAAAGCCTTGGGAAAAAGGCAATGCAAATGAGTTGCAACTTGATGTGATGATATAACACTATGTTGTAGGGTCTGACATTATTTGTTGTATGTTCTGACACTGTTTGCTATAGGTTTTCATGATTCTATATTGGATTATGTAAGTTGATGATAAAAAATAATGAAAGTCCATCTTGGATGCATGGCAATAACCCATGAGTATGGATTGAGGTATTTTTCTGTTGAAGATTGATGTTGGTTATGACAGTGAAGTTATGGCACCTTGGTTATGTGATATATCTTGATGATGCTAGCTATAGATGTCATTAAATCATACTACTAGTACATGTGTTGTTGGATGCTTATTTGTTATAGTGAATGGAGGATTGATGTTGATTTGTTAGTGTACATGGCTGGTACACATATTGAGTTTCATTGATAGATCTTATGATGTATTATTGGAAGCCTACTTGATACATGCATTTGGAATATGGTTGGACTACATATTGGGACATGTAGTTGGTGAGTTGATGAGGTGATCATGTTGTACATCATTGATTATCTATATTTGATGCATGATTGGTATATTTCTAGTACATTGATAGAGGCACCTACTAGCAGTTTGATTGGCACATATTTTATGGAGGATTTTGCATACATGTACGAGGATTCATCATGTTGTGGTATTGGTGCATGGTTGATGTACTTTCTTGGTACAAGTGGTGATACATGTTGATATACATTTTGGTACACTCATAGAAGGCATATGCTTGATAATAGTACACCATTGGTATTACTTGATTATCACAACAATTGGTATTTATTTGAGATACATGGATATGATACTTGGAGCCATATTGGTAGATGCACATTGTTTGGCATATTGGTAGATGCACATGGTTGGCATGGTTGGCATATTGGTAAATGCACATGGTTGGCATATTGGTATATGCACATGTTGGCATATGGTTGATACATTCCATTGATGAGATCTTATGGCACAATGTATGGTATTGATGTACATGGTTGTTGTACATGGGTTTTGTGCATGGTTATTGACATATCGTTTTGGTTGGTATGGCATGAGTTTGATGCATAAACAGGTCCAAGGATCGTCATATGGTAGAATATTGTTCATTTTGCAGAGAAGATAGGGGGATACATACCCATAGGGGGAGTCATTCTTCTTCCCATGATTCTAGGAGGAGATATTTATCAGATGCATACTAGGAAAGATCCCTATATTTGGAGAAAGAGAACAGAGGCATAATTCAAGGGGGAGAAATGGTAAAAGAGGGAGCATGAGCGATGTATATTCAACATTACATCATAGTGATATCCCTTGTTAAAAAGGGGAGATATAATTGAAAGGAAGATCAAAGGAATTCAGACAGTGGGAACAAACCCAAGGAGACATCAGACAGGGAGAGTAGCCCCAATGGGAGAATGGCCCTTTTCCATTGATGTCAAAGGGGAACAGATAGTCACATTGATGTGATTGATGATTATTGATGGGGAGAGATATTCACATTGATATGTTTCATGACTATTGATGTAGAGCATGCCCTGTCTACATGTTGACATCAATGATTGGTGTTGACATCAATGATAAAGGGGGATATTGTTGGATCATGTTGTCATTGATGCCAATGGTTTGATTGATTGATTTCATTGATTGATGTCAAGTGATTGATTGATGCAAAAGTATTGATTGATTGATGATTGTTGTCAAATGTAATATGTATTGTTCTGTATGAAAATGGATAGATGTCAAGTATATGATGCATATGATGTCATGCATAGATGAAGATGGATCAATGAGTTTTCATTGATACATGATGCAAAGATGAAGATGAATCAATATGATTTCCTTGATATATGATGCATAGTTATATTGATCATTATAGTCTTATCATGGTTGATAAAGTGCACAAATGGATGAACTCCAATGTGGCCCCCTTACGGTGAAATCCAACGGGAAGAAGCTTTACAGATGAGTTATCCTAGAAGAATGGTTGGAGAACCCATGGTTGATTGTGGAATAATGAGATGAAGATCAATGAATTTGTTGGTGAAACTATCCTTTATAGATAATGCTTGTCATGCCATTTCTGGTCGTATGTGGAATGTCACATAACTCCTCATGGTTTCAGAGTTATGGCCTTATGATGTTGGAGGACCTTGATATGTTGGATTGAAGCCCGAAAAGGTCAAAGAAGTCAAAGAGATTGAAAAGAAGAAATTATTATTTAAATGATAAAGTAAAGTGACAAAGTCAAGAAGGATTATTTAAATAATAAAGTGAAGAGACAAAGAAGATTATTTAAATGATAAAGTGAGGTGACAAAGTCAAGGAGGAATATTTAAATGATAAAGTAATGGAGAACTTTCTATTTATGGAAAGTGGTTAACCCTAAAATGAGGAAAACAGGTTAAGTGACCCAGAAGTGGGTTAAGTGACCTAGAATATGAAGAGTATAAATAAGAGGCAATGGTCTCTTATGAAATGTAATTTTTTGGGAGGATCTTTGTGTAGATCTTATGTGTATCTCTTGAGCATGAATTGAAGATCTAGTTTGAGAGAGAGAGTGTGAGGATGATCTCATGGATGCATCAAAGTTTTAGCAATGTCTGAGATCATGAAGGAAAAATTCTCGGAGGTTCATTAACCCTAGTTTCTGAGGTGTACGTGGGCTACAGTAAGCCAGGGCGTGTACATACGTGGGTTGTATGAATATAGGGCATGTACAGTGGATGGATTCATGGAGATTGATGGTTGAGCTTAGGAAAGGCTCTTGAAGACTGAAGCAAGTTCCATATCTGCACTCTATGGGCTTAGATATTCCATAGAAATTCTGGTATGGTTATATTATTGTCTTGATGGATACCATTGCTTATTGTGTGGTGAATGCTTAAGGCATTCTTGGTATGGATGTTATGATGTGATTTGTGGTTGTTGATGGAGTAAGTAACACTCTTATGATTCAGTGATGATATGATTACTATAGTATACTAGTTGCTTATACATGATTGAGTAGCATTCATATTGTATGTTTGAGAAGCATCGATAAGTTATTGGAGAGCGTGAATGTGTTGTGACTGGCTGTGGGTCAGTTTGGATAGTAAAAGATAAAAGAGAATATGATTGCAGGTTGCATAGGATCTGATTTGATTTTGAAGAGAAAAGCTTAAGTAACTCATAATGCATACACAAGTTGTAATACATACTGACCGCATACACATGCGGGCTATAGTGAGACATGGAACATACATACGCAGGTTGCACTACTGATAGGTCGCGTATGTGTGACAGATTGATATATGTGGAGGATTTTTGCCTCATCTTAGTTGGTGTTGAGGATGTAAGTTGAGTCTTGCATATATAGCTGGTGCTCTTGTAGAGTTGTACTCTATTCATTTGTTGTTGATAAACCCCAAGGATTGAAGTCCGTAATAAAAATAAAATTGTACATACATCTTGTGTTCTTTGTATTCCCTGTGGTGATGATTTGTTGATGATATATTGATGATATATGTTGTTGATATATGTTCACATCTAACTGGTTATAAATGACAACAATAAGTAATGAGTGCATATTGATTTCTAACTAATGATTTTTGTGTAAGAGGGAAGTTTTGGGAAAAGATCTCCACACTCATTCACCCCCCCCCCCTCTAAGTGTGGTCGGTGTGTCCTGTGAGCACCATGATTTTCATGGCTAAGGTTAGAGTTTTGTCAACAATTTTGCACAGTCATGCATGTTAGCACCCATATTGTTTTTATGACTGGAATCATCTAAAATATCTAAGGGTTAGTTTAAAAAGGAAGATTATCATTTATTTTTTCCATTTACATTTGAAATTGTGCACTGCAAAATTTTCTACGTACTACACATAGCACTTCGTTGCGTAGTGGATTTTTGTCGTGTGGTGGATTTTTGTCACGCAGTGGATTCTGTCACGCATAGGATGTTTCTTCACAGTGTATTCTATCATGCATAGGATGTTGTCATGCAAAGGATGTCATTTCCCAGTGGATTTTCCTATGCATAGGCTACAAGTCGCACTGCAAAAATGTCTGGTTTAGTGGTCAACTTCAAGATCAAATTTTGACCAACCTTTGAAAATACCTGAGAGGTTCTTGTCGAGGACAAACCAAATAATAAAAAAATGTATCATATTTTCAAAATGTGTCACGTATTGGGAGATTAGAAGGAATATTTGAGGCCTATTTTTCAACTTTCATGATTTTCTGTCCGATACATGTTTTTGCGACACGTATTCCGGCCAGTTGGAGATGAATTTAAAGAAACCGAGAGAGTTTTTTCTTTATAACACTCTTAAATACAAAAAAGTCTCTACATTTCTAAAAGTAGGTTTTTATAAGTGAGATACGATGTCATCGTCAACACCTATTTTCCCAATTTGATGTGCATTCCATTGTGTTTTTTCTATAGGTTACTATTGCATAGCAGACTTGTTGTAGAGGGATGACAGAGTGTCCAGAAATGCACATGATGACTCATCACAACCATACAGTTGAATTTTGGATCATGATAAATGACTCGAAATAATATTTCGATTATGATTATGATTTGGCAAAGTCGGGTTTTCTATTATTAGTGAATCCGTTGAAGTTATTGTTCTCTTTCAAAGAAAACGAATCCATGATTCTAGAAGGAAGTAGTTCGAGCATAGAAACCAAGGGTGACATTAGATTTCTATATATGGGGATCATTTTCATGTAAATGGGGTTGGTTGGAAAATGTGGCAGACAACAATTGGTTGGAAAATGTTGTAGACAAAAACTATTGTATGTAATCTGATTTTTTACCACAATTTAATGCAAAGGTCCTATAGCTTGAAGATAAGATTCTATTTGTAACATTTGGATGTATTGTGCTTCTTTCTTTGTGTATGTGATTTCATGTTATATTTATTTCATATATTTTTTTGTCTATTTCAGAACAAATTATCGAACCTACAAATTCATTATACAATGCCCCTTGTTCACACCACTTAGAAAAAATGTTTTCCTCTAAAGATAACTCTACATTCATCCACAACGACACTCCTGATTTACTTCTTGTAATTTCTCCCGCCACACACTGAAGTCTGTTGATCGCCTAGCCTCATCCTCTCGAGTTCAGTCACTAATTCATTTGTCCTGTCTCTTCCTCAAACCGACCCCATAGCCCAAGTCTTACTTTCCTGCACCAATATAACCAGAACCCATTATATCGTAGGTGTGAAATCTATCCACTTCTTTCAAAGTCATATCCTGTGTGGAGACCGTGCCATTTCCGAGATAGCCCTCTCCAGATCCGAAAGGCTAGTTTCAGGTCTCAAAGTTGGTTAAAAAAGTTACCTTCGTCATTTGTTTATCAGTCAAATAGATTTATGGAGTGATAACATTATGGCGTTGTTGTCGGGGACAAAATTGAATGAAACTTTCCTTGGGAAGAACGAAATTGTTTCAGTTTTAAGGTCTGATATCAATAGACACTTAGGAACATATTGGTTGTATTTCTTCTCTCACGACTCCACACATTAGAAAATCAGTTGAAGGTGATTCCACTGGCATAAGAATCTAGAGCTAAAGTTTTCATGGCAACTCCAATCAAGCTTCAAATGCGATTCAAAGACTCCACTGGAGAATGAGACTTGTTGACAGAGATATGGAAGAGAAGTATGGAAAAATAAGGTACTCAAACTTAAGTTTAGTTCAAGAAGTACTTTTTTGTTTGATCAATATATTCTTGTCATTTCCTAAGTATTTCGAAAAAATATTTCTTCACTTAAATCAAGCCCAAAGATCTACCCTTGTATATCCTTCATTGAAAGCTATAGGTATACCTCCTTCTTCTTGTATAATCGATATTCACCAAGATCCTTCCTCTGATCCATATGATTTTCATGATCATTCTTGTGATCTTAATGAAACAAAAGATGATATTGTACCTTCTCTTCTTAATCCTAAACCCTCCAAGATTCAAGAAAGATACAGTCCTCTTAAATTTCCTTCCATCCTTCATGACTTTCCTCCGAAACATTATAAGTATCTTCCTAGGTTTGATGGAGATATTGATGGACAATCAGCTGAAAAACATATTCAAGTATTTGATCATTTCATAGACCTTTTGGATATCGAACATGATGATGTGTCTATGATGGAATTTTCTCATTCCTTACAAGGATATGCCAAAGCATGGTTTAGACATTTGCAGCCTCAGTCGATTATCTCGTGGGATGAACTGAAGGAAGATTTTTCATAGGATTTTGGGTGAGAAAAAGTCATGGGATCTACTCCTTTCAGATTTTAATGCCATGAAAATAATGAAAGATGAAACCATCTCAAATTTCAGCATGAGGTTTGCTAGTATTTATTATAAACTCCGTAAAGAAGTCCAACCTCCTGAAGTTGTTGCTATGCTCCATTATGTAACAACCTTTCAATCATAGTTATATTTTATTTTGATGGAGAGAAAGTCCATGTATTTGCAGTAGATGTTAAACAATGCTTAGGAAGTTGAAGAAAATACTCAAGCATGTAAACATATTCGAAATGAGGAGTTGGATGCTAAAGAGCATGACAATGAATATGAACAAAGAACAATTGATTTGAATCTTGAGAAGAGGGTTAATAATTTCATATGTCATCTTGAAGCTTTAAATGATGATGATTTTGTAAAGGATTATATTCTACTTATTGAAAAAGAAGGTGCTAATTTAGCTTCTAATCCATCCCATGATAAGCACGGGGCTGATTGTTTTATGTATTCATTTGTAGTCAGACAAGAAAATGAATTTGCAAATCAGCTTGTTGAAGAACAGGTTGATGTCCCAAGCCTTTTCTTGTTAGATGACATTGCATATGTTGTTGATTTGTCTTTATATGATGAATATGATGATGATTATGATGTTGACTTCATAGAACAACCAACTGCATGTTCTCTTTTAGAAAATGTTCATTTTCAGCAGTGTAATGATAACAATCATCCTACATATCATAGTTACAAAGAATAATATGAAGAAAGTATTGAATCAGCTGAAGGAAATTCTTTACCTTTATGCTTTGCTTCGTTTAAATTGTTGAAAGAAAATTTACATGTCATGATTGAGGCAGAGGAATGTGTGCTGATGAAAAATCACACTAATTCATGGGAAACAATTGACAAGAAATTGCATCAATCTTCTCATGCATTTAATGACCTCGTTTCTTTTTATATGGAAAGTTTTATCAGTTCAAAATTACAGCCATTGGTCAAAGATGAATCTGAAAATGAGTGTGTTCATAAATACAAAGAAATTGAAAAATGTGAATATGATAGTAGTGAAGACAATGAAGAAGGTTTTGAATCAAGTGAAAGAACCTTGCCATTGTGTTTTTATTCTTTCGAATTGCTGAAGAAAAATGTTTATAATGTTTCAAATAAGAAATCCTCCAGGCATGATGTTGAATATGAAGAAAGCAGTGGACTTGCAAATGAAAACTATCTTCCATTATGTTTTTATTCCTTTGAATTATTGAAAGTAAATTATGAGATAACAAAGGAATCAGTGAAGTCTGATTGCATTCACAGTGACATTGTTTTACATGAGAAAATTGTTATCAGTGAAGAGGACCAACAACCTTCTCATGATTTTAATGACCATGTTGTTGATTACATGGAAAGTTGTTTCAGTTCATATTTGCAGCCTGTGATCAACTACTAGCTTGGAAAAAAATATGATGGTAAATCAACATCAATGTTAGATATGGATTTCTTTCCACTAGGGGTTTCATTTCAGCCAGCACTGTCTTGTGATTCAGAGGATTGTTGTTTCCAACAATCTCAACATATTTTTCATTCTTTTTGTGGTAATCAATAGGTTGAATTACATGAAAACAAGGATGCAGTGGAAGGGGTGAAACATGATTGTTGTTTTATGTATGTTCTGGAGGATACATTTGAAGTTTTATTAGAGTCAGAAAACAGTCCCAATGTTTTTAATTTTTTGAGATTTGGATTTATGGATAAATTTTTGAATGACTTATCAGTAAATTGGCTTTCGAGCAAGCATGTGAAAAGAAAGAAAAAAGTGGATAAACTGCTTGCATGGTTTCATTGGCCTTTTGATTTCACTTGATCGACATATTTTTCAGTAGTTAGGGTAGGTAAGAGTGCAAATAAGCTCATTACTACGAGCATTTCTTTTAGCAAACTACAGTTTTCATTTTCAACTTAGTTTCGGATTTTAATTTGGAGCATATACAGTTTTGGGTTTTCAACGGATGTAGGTTACAAGTCACAGTTGGAAAGTTGAGTTTGGGAGAATCCCAATAGATTGGAACTTGTTCTATTGTTATTTTCTACCTCACAGGGAGGATAGCATCCCCGTTGGAGCCAACTATTAGCACCATGATTTTCATGGCTAAGGTTAGAGGTTTGTCAACAATGTTGCACAGTCATGCATGTTAGCACCCATATTTTTTTTATGAATGACATCATCTAACATCTCCAAGGGTTAGTTTCAAAAGGAAAATCATCATTTATTAGTTACATTTCCATTCTCAACTACGCACTGCAAAATTTTCTACGTACTACGCAGAGCACTTCGGCATGCAGTGGATTTCTGTCGCATAGTGGATTTTTGTCGTGCAGTGGATTTCTATCGCACAGTGGATTTTGTCAAGCATAGGATGTTTTTGTGTAGTGTATTTTATCATGCACAATATGTTGTCACGTAGAGGATGTCATTGCGCAGTGGATTTTCCTGTGCACAGGCTACAAGTCGCACTGCGAAAATCACTGGTTTAGTGGTCAAATTCAAGATCCATTTCTGACCAACTGGAAAGGAATTTTTAAAATCCCCGAAAGGTATTTGTCGAGGACAAACCAAATAATAAAATACTCTCTCATATTTGCAAAATGTGTCATGTATTGGAAGATTATATGGAATCTTTGAGCCCTATTTTTCATCTTTCATGATTTCTTGTCCGAGACATCCTTTTGCGACACGTATTCCGTCCATTTGGAGATGAATTTTAAGAAATCGAGAGAGTTTATTATTTATAACGCTCGTAAATACAAAAACCTCTCTTTGTTTCTAAAAGTAGATTTTTATAAGTGAGATACTATGTCATATTCAACACCTATTTTCCTAGTTTGTTGCACATTCCATTGTCATTTTGCTGTAGGTTACTGTTGTGTAGTAGACTTGTTGTGCAGGGATGATAGAGTGTCCATAAATGCACATGATGAATCATCAAAACCATATCGTCGAATTTTGGATCATGATAAATGAATGGAAAGAATATTTCAGTTACGATTATGATTTGGCAAAGTCGGGTTTTCTATTTTTAGTGAATCTATTGAAGTTATTGTTCTCTTTCAAAGAAAACGGAGCCATGATTCTAGGAGGTAGTTCGACCATAACAGCCAAGGGTGACATTATATTTCTATATACGGGGATCATTTTCATGTAAATGGGGTTGGCTGGAAAATGTGGTAGACAACAACTATTGTATGTAATCTGAGTTTTGACCAGAATTTAATGCAAAGGTCCTGTAGCTTGATGATAATATTACAGTTGTAATAGTTGGATGTATTGTGCTTATTTATTTTTGTATGTTATTTCCTGTTATGTCTTTTTCTGTCTATTTTAGAACAAATTATCGAACCTATGGATTCATTGTACAACGCCCCTTGTTCGCACCACTTTGATAAAACGTTTTCCTCTAAAGCTAACTTGGAATTTGTCCACAGCGGCGCTCTTGAGTTACTTCCTGTAATTTATCTTGACACACACTACGGTTTTACTCTGAAGGTTGTTGCTCGCCTAGCCTTATCCTCTTGAGTTCAGTCACTGAGTCATTTGTCCCATCTCTTCCTCAGACGGACCCCATAGCCCAAGTATTACATTCCTATGCCAATATAACCAGAACCCATTATATCGTAGGTGTTAAATCTAGCCATTGATTTCAAAGTCATATCCTACGCAGAGATTGTGCCATTTCCGAGAGAGCCCTCTCCAGATCCGAAAGACTAGTTTCGGGTCTCTAAGTTGGTTGAAAATTTTATCTTCGTCGTATGTTTATCATTCAAAAAGATTTACGGAGTACTAACATGTCCAACAGACATAATTTTACAGATTGCAGGGATTATAAAAGAAATGTTCAAGTGAGAAAATACTACATGGCCCCACGTAACATTGAGTGTTACAAATGTCATAAATATGGAAACATAGCTAGTGATTGTAGAAGCATGATCGATACTTCCATGAAATATAACAATGATATCAGATGTAAGAAAATGTGGATAAGAAAACACGAAGAACTAGTGAACAAAGACTAGGTCCCAGAGATCGCAAGATTGGAAATAAAACAAGATGAAGAAAATTCTATAGAGAAAAAGAAAGATGTCAGATACATAAAAGTTTGGAAAATAACTGAAAGAAAAGAAGGATATGTAAATAAGGAACATGTTCAAGAGATTGTACTTTCAGGAATTGTAGTGAAAGATGAATCCACGGATAGAAAGAAAGAAGTAAGAGCTCAAAGAGATGATGAATCTGCCAATGAAGATGATGATGAATACACATCAGAGTAGGAATTGTTTTGAGCCATTCAGCTTAGAGAATCCTAGGTAATATGAATATTAGACATGGGGATTCTATGCAATAGCTTTGATAGACCAAAGAACCATCCTTCGAGCAGCTTGGATATTTTGAGAATACAGATCCAGAGAAGTCAGTTAGCAGAATTACAGTTTGATAGATTAATCAAGACTTCATGATAATATAGTGATAAATGGGTTAGCATTATGGACAATTGCGCAAGTAGAGTCTTGGACAATATTGACATAGACGGATTTGTAAGAACACTTACCAGGTTTGGACAGATATATGATAGTGTACGATAGCATGGATTCATATATTGGTTTAGATATTGGTTCAAACGGAAAGGAACATTATCATAATGGATTATAATTGCACAGGAAATGGCTCAAACAATGCTAATGGAGTCCAAATTGACATATATTTTTGGGACACATGCACTGGATACAATAGTTCACATTCAAAACAGAGTAATACTTAGAAACAAGAATGACAAAACTCCCTATGAACTATGGAAATGAAGCAAAGACAACAACCTCTACATCAAGGTAACTCAAGGTAGTATTTTATTAATTGAAATTTATGTTGATGATATTTCTTTTGGAAATACTAATGACAGGTTAAGCTAGAAATTTTCAAAGGATATGCATAATGAATTTGAAATTTAATTACTTGGAGAACTATCTTTTTTTCCAGGTTTTTAGATATGTCCAAGAAACCAAGGAATTTTTATTTTTCAAACTAATTATATCAGAGAAATGCTAAAGAGGTTCGGAATGGAGGATTGAAAACTAGTTGCCACTCCTATGAAAACCAGTTGCAAGTTGAGAAACGATGATGATTCAAAGTCTACAAACCAGAGGCAATACATGCCAAGGATTGGTAGCTTACTATATGTGACAACATCTAGACCAGATGTAATGCATGCAGTTGGAAAGGTGGCACAATTTCAAGAAGCACCAAATGAATCACATGTACTAGCAGTAAAGAGGATTTTTAGATATCTCAAAGGAACAAAAGAGTTTGGATTATGGTATAACACTTCATTTCACGGTGTTTCCATCAATGCCAAAGGGTGATATTGTCAGACAGTTGGATTAGGTTGATGGACAGTTGGTATGGATTGTTGGTTTTCATTGATTTCAACCATTGGAGAGTGATATTGTAGATTGATGCCAACCCTTGGAGAAATTTCCGTAGCACAGAGGTTTGGGTAATGGACCCAAGTTTGTTTGATGTATAACGGTATGAGTTTTAATATATTTGAAGGTGAGACTATTATATATGGATAATAAATGTCATGCCATTTCCGGTGGTATGTGGAACGTCACATAACTCCTCACAGTTAGAAATTTATGGCCATGTGAAGTTGGAGAACCGAGGTTTGGGTAATGGACCCAATTTTGTTTGATGGATAATGGTATGAGTTTTGATATATTTGCAGGCAAGACTATTATGGATGAATAGTACATGTCATTCGATTTCCAGTGGTATGTGGAACTTCACATAACTCCTCACGGTTAGAGATTTATGGCCATGTGAAGTTAGAGAACTCTCATGAGTCATCTAGAAGCCCCAAAAAGTCAAAGTAGTCAAAGCGTTTGCAAAGAAGAAATTATTTAAATAATAAAGTGAAGTGATGAGTGTACTATAAATAAAAGTGGATAAAAAATAAATTATTTAAATAATAAATTTAATGGATAAATTACTAAGTGGAAAAGTGGTTAGAAGTGGGTTAACCCTAAAATAAGGAAAGTGGGTTAAGATGGTTAAAAGGTAACCCCTTGAGGAAGCTACATGAAAGTATAAATAAGAGGCAATGCTATCTCATTTTAATCACACTTGAGAATATTGAATATCTACAAGTGACTGAGGTAACCAAAGGATATATAATCCAAATTTCAGAGGGAAGCTGAAGTAAAGAAGGATGAAATTCAAAGGAGGATAAATTCTTTTAATGATTCTTTCTAAGGTATGTTATTTACAGGTCATCTCACCATTTTTGCAATACGTTTTTTTCTAAAATGATTCAGAATATGAAATTGGGACGTTGAGGAAACATATCCAAGTAGCTATGATACAAATTTCATCTTGTGGGTTGTTGTATGTTTGGAGTTACACTCCGTGGAAAATAGGGTTTGTGGCTAGTCCTGAAACTAGTCTAAAACAGGTGTTTCGGGTAAAAATGTCATAAATTATTCTTAAGAGATCCAAATTCAGTAATACCAAATGTATTGGTTAGATTAAAGTCTATAGTATTATGTGTAATTTTTTTAGATCCATACAACAAATATTCTGTGCAGGGCACGCTCTACAAGTTCCCTCTCTAGAATAAGCCAAAATTCAATAAGGTATGGCATTTTTGCTATAACTGTTTTTCTGAGAAGTTCCAAGTAGTGAAATATGGAGGAATTGCACAAAATACACTGAAGAACATTGTGTACCATTTTGATATCTTTATTCATTAGAGGTACATAGTTATGATTATTTCAATTTAGGGTTGTCGACTGATCCAAAACTAGTCATATGAGACTAAAGTAAAATTTGCTGAAAATGATAGTCTCTTGTTAATGAAGGTTTGCAGGTATGTGATCATATACACCATGTATATTACATAGTTACAAATAATATCTGGATGATGAAATTTATGAGGGATTTTGGTTGAGGTACATGTTGGGTACATGGTTGAAGCAAGCAGTTGATGATTTGGCACATACATGAGGTGTATAGTTGATAATGTTGGTACATCTTGATGAGTCATAATTGATGAGTAGTTGATACATGATTGGTACATACGTGTTACATGGTTGGAGGCACTTGTTAGTAGTATTGTTGACACATGGTTTATGGATGTTGTAACATACTTGTATTGGTATATTATTAGAAGCACATATTGATCTTGGTGATGATTATGAGTTGTTGTGTTATGATTGGTTGATGCACATCTTTGAGAGTTGTCTTGGTGATTGATATTGATGAGTAAATCTGATTTTGTTGATAATATTAATGAGACAACTTGTTGTGATAGGTTGTTTGGATAGGTTATTCATACAAAGTTGGTACATGGTTGATGCACTTGTTTATGATACAGGTTGATTACAGGTTGTTTGGTACAGGTTGGTGCATGGTTTATGCACTTGTTTATGGTACAGGTTGATTACAGGTTGAATTATAGGTTGATGCATGGTTGATGCATGGTTTAGGTTATTGGTATAGGTTGTTTGGTGCAGGTTGATTGGTACAAGTTTACAACAATATATCTCACAATTATAGTGTGACAGTGGTTCCATCATTCTACTTATTCTAGGGCTATTGGACGGGGCAAGGACAGGTGGTTGTAGACACATTCCACTTGTAGTCTGAGAACATAGGGGTTTGTAGCCTCATTCTGGTTGTATCCAAAGAATTAGGGAGTTAGATCTTCCCTCTGGTTGTATCCTGAGAAACTAGGGGGTTGGAGCCTCCTTCCAGTTGCAACTGGAAAACAAAGGAAGTTGGTGCTTCCAATGAATGTAATTCTTAAATACATATAAGACAAAGAATTATGTGGTTTTCTCCCTCTTTGGGTTTCCACATAAAACACTAGTGTACTGTGTATGTGTTTGATTTATCATTTTTTCATTGTTTATTTACTCTGCAACTATTGGAGGATAATGCTACATTGATATAACACTTGAATTTTATGGTGAAAAAGGATTAAATTTAACTATTACTGATTCACCCCCCCTCTCAGTAATCCAACAGTCTGGTCTTGCATACCATACGAACATTAGATCAATAAAATAAACATCAGAATGATTATGCAACAAGGGGGAAGTGAGCGGTTTAAGGGAAATAATGATTGGGATTTTGGGAATAACTCATTGAAAGTGTTAAGTATGAAGGGGTTATCCTTGTACACATAATCATTTGATTAATCATGTGAAATCATTCCTAACTTCAAGGAGAAAAGTTTTCTGGTATGCACTTTTTGAATCTTGGAACGGATAGAAGAAAAGAAAAGCAGAATAGGGAATAAAACCAACTATCTTATCTAACATCAGTTGAAGAAGATAATGATTTCAATGATTTATTCAAGGGGAAACATCATGATAGCTTTGTAACCTGATTGTTATTGATTAACAATACTTTTAGAATAGCATCATTGTGGAAAATTTGATCCAACATTTTATTTCTAACAAGAAACGAAGTTAATGAAAGAAACAAAATAGCAGGAAACAAATAGCATAAATGAAACAACATCAATGAAATAACAGAAATGAAATAATAGAAATGAAATAACAACAATGTAAAATCAAAGAAAATAAAACAAATTATAATACATAATACATTCCATACAACATTTAAACTTTCAAGTTGGCTCCACATAGTGTTTTAAGTGGGAACCCTTGGTGCTATAGAAAAAAAATCGCTCTTGAAAGTCCTTTAGGATATAGAAATTTGTGCTTAGGACAAAAGAGATCTTAGAAGGACCAATCCATAACTTTTGGAACTTTAAATGCCTTCCTCTATCAGCATGATCTGAATCCCACAAGAATACCTTCTCATTAACCTTAAATTTGACATCTTTGGCACTTTTAGTGAAATATCTTTTAATAGTTTGTTGTCTTCACTTTATGTTATACAAGGAAAATGTCCTTTGTTCCTATAAAGCCAAGTGTCCATTCATTCTTTGAGAGATATTGGAAGAATTTAATTCTTCAACCTGTAGCATCATCCTTAGAGAAGAAAGTTCTAGATCGGTAGGAATAATATCTTCTTGACCACAAACAACTTGGAAAGGAGTGAAACAAGTGCTTACCTTGGTGGTAGTGTGATCTTCTCAAAGTGTGTAAGTGGGGATAGTGTGCCATTGACGAGGCTTATATTCAATGATCCTCTTGATCATTCTAACCAGATTCTTGTTAGTGGACTCGGTTTGGTCATTTCCTTGTGGATAATAAGATGATGAGGTAAAATGTTTAACCCCTACTTTAGATGGAAACTAAATCAGCTTAGCATAAATAAAATAAAGACCGTTTTCTATAATAATTTCCAAAGGAAGACCAAATCTGGAAAAAATATTAGTCTCAAAGAAAGAAATCACCTGCGCATCCTGCAAATTCTTAAGTGGGACAACTTCAGTCCATTTCATAAAATAGTTTGTGGTTGTCAAGATAAAAACTTTCCCTGCTAAATATGGAGGATTAATAGGACCTTTTAGCACATGAATTTGCAGTGGAATTTTTTGTCATTTCATAGCACCAGTGAATTAGGAATTTTCACAGCACCAACTTCATCAATGAACATTATTGTTAGCACTCAATTTGCAGTGATAAATTTTGGTTTGAAATCTCTCCTGCAGGAACTTCCTGCAATGGAAAGTACAAATCAATTAGACCATAGGCTTAAGAAGCATGAGTCCACAAACACCCAAATCACAATCCATGTGATCGAGAGCCTGCAACAAATGCCAAACACAAAGAATTTGTAGTGCCATGGAGCTATAGAAACTATAGAGCTAACTCAACAATAGTTCTACCGAATCCGCAGAAGCTATTTCAGGAGGGTGCTATAGAATTGGACATAATCATTACATAATATTGGCACTACGAAAACTGCAGACATGTTTTGGAGGAGGTGCTACAAAATCTGCAGAGTTATTTTCAAAGGTCGTTATAGAATTGGCTACGCAATATGCTACGAATTGATCATCATAGTCAAAGGGCATGTGGAAATCATGGAAGAGAACATAGATATAATTCAAACTCATTTTCAAAATTTCAAGGAAGGAAATTACAGGTGGCAGAGTATTCTCAATGCGTGAATTCGACAACCAAGCAATATTCAAATCAGCTCTAGATTTCAAGTCGACAGTTGTATTTTTTCCATATTTCCAGGAAAAAGATCACAATGAGCTCCAGATTTCTTGCAACTTAACCAAAACATAATTCTATTTTTAGATATTAGTTCTCGAGTGCTGGAGGGAGTTCGATTAGTTTTATTAATATATAAACATTTATGTTATTATAAATACAAGGGGGTAGTCTTTCGAGGTCAATTTTTCACGTAAGATACCCAAGAGGTTTGACAGAAAGCTTGGAAAGTTCAAGGAATCTTATGAGAGAGTTGTAGGAGGAAATGTTCCTATGATCATTGTAACCTTGAGGGGCATATATTTTTGTAAACATTTCTGTTATTGAATGTTCATGATATCTGTGTTATCAGATTGTATTCCCTGTTTTCTTTTCCAATTTGTCTTCTTACTCGAATGAATTGTATACCTTGAGGATCATGGCTTCCTTTGATTAATGGATTATTGAGCATCCAAGGATATGATGTATCTTTCTTGTTGGTCATTGTTTACATTCAAGTACCTTGAATTCATTTATCCAGAGAGGATTATTGCCTTATGGATGTTCTTCTTTTTGTTATCTTTTTTTCTTCCTCTATTCAATAAAACTTTTATCTGATATGCAGATTGATTGCATTTAATGAGCAGGGTGTTTTCTTGAATCCATAGCCCAATGGTTCATCATTTATTTACAATAGCTAACTGTCTTTTCCTTTCCTATTTTTCTTCTTCTTTCTCCAGTATAAACCTAATCAAGTCTTTTTATTTCAAGATGTGATAGGCTTGCTCTTAAGAAGTCTAAGAACAACTTCTAGCGCTAACATATTTTTGGCACAGTTGTCAGAGACATATTTGAGTAGATTGAAAAGCTCCCTGGGAAGAATGACATTGAATAGTTCCAGCTTTATATGGTGACTGAAGTTGGACACCTTCAAGACTGCACATTCACCATGGTGACTCCATTTTTCATAATCTATTGGTGACTCCACTGAAATGAGACAAGTTAAATGGATATGGATGCTATCCTGGCCAGGAGGTTTACACCTCTCAACTTCTCTACAGTTCCTAGTTTCCCATACCCAGTACCTCATTTGACAGAATGGGGAGATTGTTTTCCTATCTTCAGAGAGAGGAAAGAAGACAATCATGTCGAACACCTCATCAAGTTTCATGAGTGCATGGATCTACTATATCTAAAACATGAGGTTGTTCGTATCAATATTTTCATGCATTCATTGGATACAGATGCACGTAAATGGAATTTCTCATTACCCCCTTCCATCATTTCATCCTTTAAGGATTTTCACAGAGTATTTAATGAGCACTACAAAAGGTACTTTTCAAATGAGTTATTATTTGACAATTGTTGTGAGGGATATGAGTTGCATGATGAGATTGAAATTATAGATAGAAAAGAATTTCTCCCTCACAATCTTCATCATATCTCTAATGATATTCAAGATGATGTTCTTTCCAATAAACATGAACTAGAAATGGATTAAAAATAGGATGAATATTCTCCTAATACCATTTTTCTTGATTGTTATAAATCTAAAGATTTGGTTGCTTTAGATACTAAACACAATGATCAGTTGTATTTTGGTCAAATGTCTATTGAAATCAGTAGAGGTATCCCTCAGCTTTCATATTTGCAAACATAGGGATATGGAAGCAACAATGGGAAACTGGATTTGTAGAGATCATCCATTTTCAAGGAGGAACAACAAGATGAATATATTTCTCCTTATGTACATGTTGCTTCAAATTTAGATGAGAAGGCTGATTGTGAGGAAGAAGGTGATGTTGTTTCAAATCTGTTTCAAGATCATATTGTTGATGATTATATGCAAAAAAAATCATCCTTGCCATTAGGATTTTATCTTGATGTTCCAATATTTGACTAATATGGTGATGAGGAGGAAGAATTTAAAAATTGTAAAGACTTATTGACTAATGGAATCACATATAGTTCTACTTTTCAACAAAGTGATGATCAACAATGCATTCATTCTATGGTTTATAATAGTTATGAGTCTGTTGTTCCAAATAATTATGATGATCCTCTTATTTCTGATACATTTTTAAAATATATCATTGTTGGATAGGGTAATCAACAGTTTTTTCGTGATATGTCTTTTAAGAAACATCTTTCATTTGATCATTATGGAGATAGTGATGTAGAAGATCAAGAACATATCTCTTTTTTTCTCTCATAAATTGTTATCTATAATGATCCAACACATCATAGTGATGGATCTGAGTCACAGGGATATGGAAAAGGAGAACATAAAGGATTATATGATAAATTGATCATGAATTTTTCTCTTTCAGAATTATCCTAGAACTGCGTTTTCAAGTTTTAATAGTGAATTCATCTTGTTAATATCATGGTGTGATTTTAGAAAGTGACCATGACTTGTTGTGGGGGCCACCAACAGTCTGGTAACTATCTTCATGTTTATTTATGCATTTCTTAATTTAATGGCTCTTTTATTTTCTGTACATGCATATTTTTCTTGTGGTAACTAGTTTGTTGTAGCTTAATTGTTTTTTATTCTCTTTGCAGGTTAGGATGATGATATGTATTAGCATTCATTGATAGGAAATTTCAATGCCTAGCAGTAATGCTTCAAATTCAGTGACATTGTTTGTGCAAGAAAACTCTAACCTATGTTAAGCCCTAATATTGGCTCATTACCAATTAATTGGGGCATATTAGATTAGTAATGTTATTTGATTTATGTCGGCTTTAGGCCATTAGATGTAATTTAGATTAGTAATGTTATTTTATTTATGTCGTCTTTAGGCCATTAGTTGTAATTATACCTCCTAGTCTCCTATATATACCAAGGAGACATTTTCATTTTGAATCATCTTGTACTTAAACATTTAAGTGGGGTAAAATGAGGTTTCCCCCTCGAAGAGGCTTATTATCTAAAATTATCTCTTTTTCAAGGCATTGAGTACTTTTCCTGAGGTTTTTCTATGCTATATTGATTTTTGGTTCTTAACATATGGTTTCAAAGCTCAAGGTCTTGGGGTTTCGCTGCTACATCTGAGACACCGTGGAATTTTCGCTATAACTTTTTTTCTACAATGTTTTAGAAGGAACGGCTTGGAGGACATTTAGAAGACGGATCAAGGTAAAAAAATCATTACTTCTTCCTAGAGTATCCAATTTGCGTGGGATTTGTTGTATTGGATCGTGGACAGTCTGTAGTATTTTGGGTGCGAGTTTCAAAATTTTATATCAATTATTTTGTGCGGGGCACACTATACAAGTGAGATCTCCTGGAAAGGCCAAAAATTGGCAAGTTGTGGGGAA
>ML777493.1:1321456-1342195 GCA_009831015.1 Picea engelmannii | reverse complement strand
TCCTTCTAGAAGCGGAAGCTTCTATTAGGTCTTCTTACATCCGCCTTATTCTATTTTATTGAAAGGTCTTATTAATATTGACCTTTATTACATCCGAATACATTAATCTACCTATGTGCGGGTTAGGACCTTAACAGATGCTTTGGGAGTGCAGTCAAAAATAAAACCATGAGGAAGTGCCATGGGAGTCTGTTGGGTAGGCTAGAAAAATGAGGAGAAGGAGTATGTGGCTGATTTACGACATGATGTAAGACTATCGGGACTCCCATCCCTAAAGGTTGAAACAACATGAGTGTCAAAGTGCCAAGGGGGTCTATGAATGGGACAAATCATGTGGGGGAGAGTGCTACCAGGTGAAAGTACCCAAAATGCAGTGGAGGTGACAGTACTACAGAGCCGGATATAGGAACCCTAAAGGAAAATTTCAGACGGTGTGAATGGAGATGCAATTGAGATTCAGAGGGAATGATTACATGTTAGTGTCAATTATATACCTGAAGGGGTTGCGCTAGTGTGTGATGACCAAGTACCTGCAAACATGACAACCAAATACCCAACGTGAAAAATATCTGAAGATACTTGAACATATAACTGTTTATTTGATAATTTTGAACATGAGCATGCATACATGAATGGGGTATGGAAAAATGGCTCCCCGGGGGCTAAGGATGAAAAATGGCCTATTGACTATCTTGATGTAGATGACAGGGTTTTGATCCCATGGTTGAAGATGGATCAAAAAATGGACGATCGGAGCCCCCAAAATTGAGTCTGGAAGTTTGGCAAAAAGGGCCTATATATAGCTGTGGGGCCCACATTGCCACCTCATTTGTACTTGTTGCTATAACGGTTAGAGAGGAGATTGCAGAGCAGATTCATAGATTCCAGGAGTGCAAGGAAGTTGATCTGGGAGGTGCGAGAGTCAGGTTAGTGGTCTCATCCTCCTGTATAGTAGTTAGGTGTCAATTTTTGGGTAGGAATCGAAAGGATGGCAGTACAGTCGATTTTTAGGGTTGTGGCCCCCCAAGTGTGCGGGCGATCGATGGCCACCCGCACATGAATGCACAACTGTAATGGGAACAACCACATGGGGGGTGTGCTATTTTGGAAAACAGGCCCGCATGGGGTGCACGCCTGTCCGAAACACAACTGCGCATATGTGTGCGGCTATGTTGCTGATAGTTGCGCATGAGTGGACAACTATGTATTGAACAGGCGCACACCGAATGCATGCCTATTGGATTAACAGGCGCACATACATGTGTTCCTATGTGGTAAATAGGTGTGCATGGGTGTGCACTTGTGGGGAAAACAACCGCGCCTTTGAGGCAAAGTTGAGGGTGAGAAAACTTCTCTCCCTTTTTTTTGGGAGATTTTGGTGTTTTTGTGATGGCTGATCGAGTACTGTATATGTGGATGCAGGTGATCATTTGGGATGACGTCGATTCATTGGAGAGAGAGGGACTAGGCCCGACTGAGGGAGGCTGTGAGGGATGAGGAGCTGGTGGTTTGTGGTGCTTTGGTGACCTGTGGGCTGCTGAAGTTTTTTGAGTGCCCACTATTGAGGGCACATGAGTATCTGCTGCAATTCCTGATTTCGATGTGGAGTCTGGAGTTGCAATGTTTTATTATGCAAGGGGAGCACTTGGCATTCTCTACTAAGGAGGATGTCTATTTCCTGACTGGGCTCCCTTTTCGGGGAGCCCTACTGTTGGTCGAGCCAGTGGTAGTTGGAGAGGGGAAGTTGGCTACCCTTGCCCGGACATATTTTTCAGGAGAGGATTTTATGTTTGGGTTAGTGGTGAGGATTGGGGCGATTGATGCCCTGGTACATCTTTTCATGGCAACGATGGTTGTGAGAGTGTATGGGTCACTCGTGACTCAGCGTATTAGTGGTGGCCATCTCAGGATCATGCAATAGGCACTAGGGGATGAGCATTTCTCCTGGGGCTTGATGTTGTACGCCAAGATGGTGGGACAAATCACCAGGTGTCGAGTGACCGAATTAGGGGATTTTGCCTTTGGATCTATCCTGGTGGATTGGTTTTAAGAGAGGGTGTCGATGTTACGACCAAGATTTTTGTTTGACCCACCGGGAGCACGAGAGCCATGACTACGATGGTGGTCGACGAATTTGGTTTGTCATGGGGGTGGGGAGGGTGTCCACTACTTCATGGCCGAGGTTGCGTAGGTGTGACATCATATTCCATAGATCATATTGTAGTTTCCATATAGTGGGATAAATTTCCATGATGACCCTGAGATGATATTACCTCCAAGAGAGGTATTCGATCATCGAGGTATGAAGTGTTGGTTGTTGGTTTTGTTGATTTTTTTTTAGATAGTATAGCGTATGGTTGATATTTGTATGGATGTTGATGTTATCATGTGCTTGTTTGTGTATATCTGGGACCGCATGGATGAGAGGTTGAGCTAATTAGAGCACCATCCTGCCAGGGGCCTGTGAGACCACCGTGGGGAGAGTTGCGAGAAGGGGAGAGGCGACATCGAGAGGATGTTGGGATGAGGCCCAATGATGATGATAGAGCACCCCAGAGACTCCATTATGATGATGTTAGGGCAGGGCTATCACATGCTCCTCTGGCCAAGTCTGCATGAGAGTTTGATGGTTTTTTCCATCGACTAGAGGCGGTTCTATAGGGAGTGCCTGAGAGGATGTGGGTGTGGATCTAGGATGAGGTGATCCTGAAGCAGTGCATTGGGCTGTCAGTGGAGTCATAGACCTTGATCCCCAGAGTAGCTGTAGTCAGAGCTGCGATGACTGGACGGTTTCCTCCGAGACTTGAGGGACCTGGAGTTGGTGGGGTACCTCTGCCAGAGGGAGGACTTGGTGCTGGAGCACTAGAGGCACCCTGAGGGATGCTAGATATGTAGTTGTGTATCTGATATAGGTTGGTGAGCCCATTTTGTATAGTTGTGACATCGAGTTGTGAATTGTTAGGGATGAGGTGATTCACCTGCCTACGGGCGATGGACTACTTTTGTAAACACTTTATGACATGTGGACCAATATATATATATATATATATATATGGATATATAGTTTTGGATCTTTGTGTACATGTGTGATGTGTTTGTTGTTGATGATTTTTTTTGATGTAGTGGATGATGTCTAATCTATATGTTGTGATAGACTTTTGATGGTTTATGTGTATGTGAAAATGTCTTGATGTGATATATGCCAATCTAGTATAATGTTAGCCATGGTATCTGCTATTTGATTGAATTGTCTTGGGATATCTGTAAATGTAATGGAATCAAAATGTCAAGATAAAAGTCTAACCTACAGGTATTTGTGAAAGAGGCAAGGATCATAGACATGGTATACATTGTTGAGCTAGAGGACGACAAGTTGAGAATCTAATAAGACGCTAAGGTGATAAATATGGTGATGATTGGCCTCAACGAGGAGACTAATGACAGCAGTGTACTCTGCTTGATTGTTGGTGGCTGAGTCTAAACATATGCCACTAGTGTGGAGCAGGTCGTGTGAAGGAAAATAGAGGGCTCAAGCACCTGAAGCGAGATTCTGTGTCCAGCAACTAGCTCTGTCGGCGTAACCGATGTGGTAGGTTGATGGAGGTGGCATCTGTCAATAACACGAGTGATAGATTAGATGGGAGGTATGGATAAAAGAAGACTAAAAACTCTACAAAATACGTACAAAAAAGAAAAATCCTAGTGTAGTATATCTATGCTCAGGCATAAAATTTATTTAAGTACAACCCGTTGACGGCTTCCTTGAGAGGATGGCCTTTGGGGGAGGCCGGGATGTATGCACCTTTAGTGAGGCAATGTTGGATGATGTATAGTCCATGCCACAGGGACTCAAATTTTCCATGGCTAAGGGTATCGTGAGCGATATCGTAAGTGAGGATGAGGTCTCCTTCGTTAAATGAGTGAAGGTTGACATGGCGATCAAAGGTGGCCTTTGATCGTTTTTTGGTTGCTTCATTGTTCTGTAATGAAGATCGATGATCTTCATCCAGGGATTCTAAGTTCAGAAAACACTGCTCTATTAGGGTAGTGTCGGGTAATAGATCAATAGTGGTGCGTAAGGTGGAAATTTTTCACTCGATGGGAAGAGTGGCCTCAACCCCGTGGACTAGATGAAAAGGTGTAAAACTAGTGGCAGTTTTGATTGCTGTGCGATAAGCCCAGAGAACGAAAAATAACATATGATGCCAATTGTTTTTATGTTTGTTAACCATGTGTTGCAACATGCTTTTTAAGACCTTGTTAACTACTTCTACCTGTCTGTTGGAATGAGGGTAGTATGGTGAGGCAAACTCATGGGAGAATCCTAATTGTGATGAGAGTTCCATGAAAATCTCATTCTTGAAATGTTTCCCATGATCAGAGACTAGTTGGAGTGGTACTCCAAAGCGGGATATGACGTGGTTAAAGAAAAAATGTGTTGTTGTGTCAGCAATGTTTTTGAAGGTAGGCATGGATTTAGTGCACTTGGTAAAGTAATCAACTGCAATGACTATGTTTTTGTGTCTGTTGCTAGATATAGGGTTGCAAGTCATGAAGTCGATGCCCCATTTACAAAAGGGACCAGCGATGATGACTGAGTGTATAAGAGAAGGTGGTGTGCATGCTTTGCTGGCATAAAGCTGGCATTTATCATATCGTTTCATGGCATGGATGTAGTCGTGAAATAATGTAGGCCAAAAGTAACCTGCGCGGATGATTTTCTGAGCGGTGGATAGTCCTAAGAGATGGCCTCCGCAAGCATCATTCTGGCAGTCGTTCAAGACTCTATCGGCCTCGTCAATGGTTAAGAATCAATGAAGTATGGTGTCGACTCCTCGCCGATATAAGATGTCCCCAATGAGGAGATAGTGAGGTGCCTGGTGACAAATATGATTATGATCATCTCTGGAAAGGTGGTTTCTGAATTTTTGTGTTCATATATAGACAAGAAGATCACCATACCAAGGGTCATCTGAGGGGATAAAAAAAAGATGTTCATTAGGGAGGTTGGTATTGACTGGTCAACTGGTACTGTCGAAGGGAAAAGTCGTGATAAGTTCACAAGGATGAGAGCTTTCTTGCTCTTGGGTGTTGAAAATTTGATATTGTATTCCTAAAGGATGACGATCCATCAAGCGAATTTACCGTTAATTTGTCGACAACTGAGCAAGTATTGCATGGGGTTGGAATCTGCGATGACTTTGGTAGTTCGAAGAAGAATGTAATGGCGCAATTTTTGGACTGCGAGGGCTAAATTTTCTTCATGATTGTACTTCAAGGGTGTTCCTGAAAGGTTTTTACTAATGTAGTAAATCACATGCTCATGGGCGTCATCCCCTATTTGGATGAGTACTCTTGCTATTGAAATGATTGAGGATGATATGTAGAGGAGATAATCGCGGTTATAGTCAGGTGGACTAATCAAAGGGGTGTTGGAGAGAGTTGCTTATAGATCATAAAAGGAGGTTTCGACATGTTTATCCCATTGGAATGGGATGTCATGATGAACTAAGTGAAGGAAGCCATGTGCGCAGGTAGCGTAATTTGGGACAAAGCGTCGTAAAAAGTTGGCTTTTCCTTGAAGGCTCTGTAGTTGGGGTAAATTCTGTGGGGGTGGAATTTCTGTGATGGCTTGGAATTTGAGGGGGTCCACAATAATGCCACATTGGGAAAATATGAACTGAAGAAGGTGCCTGGCAGTGACGCAGAATAAGCACTTGAGGGGGTTCAAGTGGATATTGTATTGACGACACCTGTGGAAGATGATTCGTAGATCATCAAGATGTTGCATGCATTTCTTAGATCGAGTAGTGAGGTCGTCTAAGTATGCGAGGATGATATGAGCCAGATCATGAAAAACGTATGTCATAGCCCATTGGAAAGTGGTGCCGACATTCTTGAGGCTGAATGGAATGAAACGATACGCAAAGGTGCCCCAAGGGGTCATGAATGCAGTTTTGTACTGATCGGCAGGGTGAATTTGGATTTGGCTGTAACTAGAGAAACTGTCCATGAAGGACAAAGCCTCGTGACCTATGAAATCATCGATTATTTGGTCGATGAAGGGTGTTGGAAAGTTGTCTTTGGGACAGGCGTGATTGAGGTAATGAAAATCCATACAGACACGGATAGTGCCCTATTTTTTGTTAATAGGGACAGGGTTGGAGACCCATGACGTATAGGCTATGGGGTAAATGAACCCTCCAACATGTAGTTTGTCGATCGCGGCTTTGATGGCCACTTCTTTGGATGGGTGTAGTGGTCGTTTTTTTTTCAGATGGGTGTCATATCAGGCCAGGTGTCTATGCGATGTTCGACAATAGAGGGATCAAGGCCAGGCATCTCTGTGTATGACCAGATGAAAATGTCCAGATATTCCTGGAAGAGGGATTTGTAGGCAGTAAGTTCTTCTGGAGAACATGCAGCGTCAATGGTGATTTCCTCAATAATTCCAGATTTGATGGAAATATCTATTTTGATGGTTGGGGATATATTGGCCATATTTCCTTCCTCAAAAGTGTCGGGGGCAGGGATGGGGTTATTGAACCAATCTATATGCCTTGATGGGAGAAAATATTTGGTTTTGACTGTGTATATGGGGTGTTGGTTAGGAGGCATGAAGGCTTCTTGTGAAATAAAGAGCGCTCTGTGGTGGAGTGCATCCCATGGGTAATTGGGGGTAGTTAACTCCTTGAGGATATCTTCATCACAATGAAACTAGCGTGAATATAGGGGATCGAGAGGAGTGACCTCGGTGACTGTCACTATGGCGTTGTCTCCTTCTGATAAAGACATAGGGGGATTGATGGAGGGGGATTGCGATGGTTTGCTTGACATAAACCAAATATCCAGATATTGTGGGTTAAAAATGGTAGTCGAGCGTAGAATATTCATGGGGAAATGAATTGGAGAATTGGGGGGATTTAGGGGTAACTCCTCATATAAATCATCTAGGAACCATGGGGGAGAAGGGAGTGACTCAGGTCATGGTAGGAAGATATGAAGCATATCAATTGATGGGGTAAGGGTATTTATCGGGTCTGTTTGGGGGGTATGATTTTGAATAGGGGCTAGTTGACGACGCCTATATTCAATGATCATAGGACATTGATATGTGAAATGATCAAGTGATTTGAATAGAGAGAAAGGACATATCATGTGTTTTTTGATGGAGGTTGTGACATAATGGATGTCGGTGATAGGAGTTGGGGTGGGTGTTTGTTGAAAGCTCTGGCGTACAACTTTTAGTGTCTGTCGGAATTGAGGTAACGCTAGACAATGGTGTGTGTAATGGCCATGTTTTGAAATGATGGTGCATGCGAATTTGGTTTGCAGTCCTTTGTTACTTGTGTTCTATGAGATAGCGACAATACTGGAGGAAGCGACGAGTGGTGGTGGTTCTCAAGAGAGTTGGATGAGATTACATAACTTGGGAAGAGATGGGCATTTGTTGGTGGGGTGTCCATCTTTCTCGCATAGTGCGCAAGGAGGTTGGATGAGTGGGGGAAGTGGAGCTATGGGCTCCTTCTTCTTTCACCTGCCCCCATCTGTAGAAGGGGGGCTAGTGAGTGGGGGTGTAGGGGGTATGGTGGGACTGAGTATGGAAATCTGCATCGGGATTCCTTATGTTTGGGGAGGGAGGGATGGTTGAGGAACCATCTCAGGTGGATGTAAATACCAAACTTGGATTGCCAACATCATATTAGGAAGGGTAAGAATTGCAGTGACCTGGAAATATTGTACACCTGGTGGGGGGTAAAAGAAAGGGATTTGGGTAATGTCTTGGTGGACTATTTCCCAAACCAGGATCTGGCCCTGGGGAAGATCAGGATCGGGTTGAGCTAAATTAGTTCCAGGGGATTCCTGAGAGAGAATTTCTGTGACTAGTGGGACGTCAGGGTTGAAAGAGGCCTTAGTGGGAGGGAGGTTAGTTTCAGTTGTTGTTCCGTTGGAGGATACGACACATACTTGTGTTGAGGGATGGAGGAGCGGTGGTGCTTCGTGGTATGTCCCTAGCAAGGATGGGTCTTTGAAGATTCTGGAGCCCATCTCAAAGAGTGGATAGTCATCAGGATTAATGTGGATAAAAGGGAGGATGTTATCGATGTTGGATGAAGGGTTAGGCTCATAATGTGATAATTGATCAATGGTAATTATATTTCCATTATGGGGAAACATCATGGTTCGAAACACAGAAGAGGTGACAGCCTTCATAGAACACATGTAGCTATGACCAAACAAGATATTGTAGTCAAGTGGGGCATCGATAACCTCAATGTCAATCAGAATGGTTTTTCCCCCGAGCTCGACGGGGACATTTTGGAAGAGTCCTTCGAGGGATGAGGGTCTGCCATCGTAGGCTCTTAAGGTAATGGCAGATGGTATGAGTTCGAGGGAATCAAGTTTCTACCATATGGATTTGGACATGATACAAGTGGATGCGCCTTCATCAATGATGCATCGGTGAACTGTAATGTTTTGACTTTTTATAGGGATTTGAAAATAAATAAGAGCGGGGAGGTGAGGTTCTCCCCCGTCGAGGTCAAATGTGATGAGTTGGGTATCGGCAGGGTCGACTACTCCTAGGGAGGAAAGTAAGGACTTATTCTGGGTGGGACAAGTTTAAAGGACTTCTAAGACTGAAATGGAAGCCGAAGATTGTGCCAAGTTATCGACCAAACTATAATTATGAGCTGCCTTAGCTTGAGGATTGTGAACATTCCTACGCAATGGGATGTGAGGGATACAAAGGGGGGTTTAACTATTATGGTGAGAAATTATGAGAGGGGGTTCGGTTGTGACTGGAATTGCTTCTGAGGTGGTGGGAGAATATTCAAGGGGTGTGTTATATTGACGACTACACATTTGCAGAAGGACTTCTTCCTCACTAGTAAAGAGGATAGTGTGATCGACAAAGGTGCTCATATTGGGATATTGTCCCAACTGTGGTGGGGGAACATGTATGTTGGGTTGGGTATTTATGACCCCTTGGTGTGGGATGGGGTTTTGTAGTATAGCTAGGGGGGGTTGTTGCACATATGATTGTAGGGCTTATTGAGGTGCGGGTGGTGTTGAGGGATGTGGTCCATTCGCAGAATCTTTCATCTGCTTAAAGTCAGGGATTTTGGGGCAATGGTGAGTATAGTGACCAAACTCACTACAAAGGGCATATGAGAAGGTGGTCCTAACATTTGTTTTGTTCCTTCCTTGACGTTTCTTGTTGTTTCTTGATTCCCCTAATTTTGGTTTCCCACAGCAGACTGGTTTTGTTGAGGCTGGTTTTGGTTTCCTCCTAGTCCTGGATTATTATTGTTCCAATTTTTTCCTTTCTTTCTAGTATTGTTCAATTGATGGGGTGGATTTTGCATGTTCAACTATTCAAAATTTTGATATTTCTAAATGGGAGAGGGTTGAACAAAATTAACCTGAATGTGTGGTGGTCCTTGTGGTGGAGCCATAGGTTGTGGGGGGCCAGAAAATGGAAAGTACAGATTATGTTGAGGTGATGCTCCATAAGGTACATAGGAGGGTGTGGCACTTTCATTAGTGCTTAGGGTATAGGTCGAGGTAGAGGGAGTACCGAAACTTAGTTGGGTAGGTGGGTGGTTTAGGGGTGTCGACGTCGGTCGACTTATACGTGGAGGCGGGGCAATAGGGTATGGTTGTTGATAAGGGGGAGGAGGATAATAAGGGATTCCTCCATATGCCAACGGGTATTGAGGTGTGCCATACATGGTTGGTTGTTGAGGAGGTGGGTTGTGGTGTGTAGTGTTACCAATCAATTTGTTTGCTGAGTGAGACATCCCAGGTTTGTCTTGGCCAAATGGCACGGGTCTTCGGGCATCTGGGAGTACCGTGTATAGGTATCCAGACTGGGCGTAGATGAGTTCAAATTGTTGGGTCTTGCTAATGGCTTCTTCTTCAGTCTGGGGGAAGGTGGCAAACACATCTTTGGAAAGGAGGGAAACAAGTGACTTGAGGAGCCAATTGAGACATTGTTGGGGGGTAGCATCAACTTTGTAGAGGCTACATCACCGACGCCATTCATGGAAGTGGTCGACAATATGTGTAGAGGTGGTTTGTTTGAAATCTGAGATTAGTTCAAGTCCATTGTCATGACGAATGTTTAATTGAAAGAAGATCAAAAATGCTTTGTCCAAGGATTCAAAATTCACGTGGGACCTGGATTTTTCTTCGACATACCATTTGGTGGATGGGTTAGTGAGTTTTCATTGAAATAACCTTAATCAGATGGGATCATCCATGATGTTGCTCGAAGAAAACCATAGGTGAAATGTCATGATATGGTTGGCAGGATCATATCCTTCTTTTCCTTCAAACTTGGGGATGTCTGAAGGGAGTTTGGTAGGAATTGAAGTCCATGTGGGGTTGTGCAATATGGGATAACTCGTGAGTTTAGTCATATATGGTATGTCGAGGGAAGCTAAATATGGCATATGGGGTGGTGGCATAGGATTAGTTCTGGCCGTAGTGTGAGTTTTCTGAGTACCTCACCCTTGGAGGGGACTAGGTGGGTTTGTACTTCCCCCTCGAGAGGAAGTTGGCCCCCCACTTCCGTGTAAAGGAGCAAGTGGAAGGTGGAGCTTGGGAATTGGAACCAAGTAAGGTGGAACCAAGCAAAGCAGATCCCAAGACACTATAGACTTTCTGTGCCAAATCCGTACGGACTATAAAGACTATATGGAATCATACGGACTGTACGGATCCGTACAGTATGGCCTCCCACAATAGAAAAATATTTCGACCAAAAATTCACAGAATTTTTTTCTCAAGAATCATGCCCACTTTCCTTGAAAAATGTGTCCTCTTTATTGCTCACTTTCCTCTCTCAAGCATACTCAGAAAATATTTCTAACTCTCCTCTCGATGTTCTCTCAACATCCTCCCGAGGTCTTCACAACATGCTCCCAATGTCTTCAAAACATTCCCCCAATGTCTTCACAACATGTATTGCACACTACCCAATGCAGTCTTTTATAATTTGAAAATGACTTTTCCCCCCAAAAGTGTCTTTTCACCTTCCCAACCTTAGATCCAAAGGCCAATATTAGATCTTGCCTTTTTCAATATCAAGGGTTATGATCCATTCCCTCCAAAATATCTCATTTAAAATTAAAATGAATTTCACTTTATTACATAAGTTCTTTATGAAAATAAAGTCACTTTAAAAGTAGAAGGTACACTTTATTAAAAAGTCACTTTACTAAAAGAACCACTTAAAACAACTTTATAAAAAATATTACAAAGTCAAGTGCTTGGTAGTGAAAACATTAAGGTAACATTCACATACAAGACAAAACATGCAGAGTACCTCCCGAGCTAAACAAATCTAACACTCCCTCTTAGAGAGGGAGGTACTTCTGGTATCACCACCAGAATTTGTATTCATCTCATTAGCTACCATAGCTTCTCCCTCTGAACATGAAGCCACTACTCCCACTGCACTAGAAGCCTCTGTTGCTACCTATGTTGTACCATGATCTGAAGACATGCTCCTAGGATACTGCACACTCTCCTAAGCATCCAATTGTGTTGACTCATGCTTGTTGAGTCCCTTGAGAGTCCCATAAGATGATTGAGTGCCATGTATCAACTCTCTCTCCTGTTCTACCTGCCAACTCTCTGACACAGAATCTGAGTCCAGAAATCCACTGGACCCCAACACAGGTCTACTCAACAACCTGCACAACCTCTCGTACCCAACACCAAGCATCACTACTGTGTATGGAGTAGCTCCCATACCAAGCCACAATAGAATGCCACTCCAAATCTATCAACCTCCAGAGATGACACTGAGAGTAAGTTAACCATCATCTCTGGAACATACAATGCTCTGACAACCTTCAGAAATCCTCCCGACTCTAGATGGAATCTAACACTTACAACCCCTTTCACTGCAAGTTGTGGGCCAGTACCAACACCCACACAACAGTCTAATTCTGTTTCTGAAAGACTCAAGAACACTAACCTCATCCTTTTCATATGCTGAGAAGCTCCATTGTCCATGAACCACACTTCAATGTCCTCGAACACTAGGCAACCATTGCCAAAGGGACCAGTCATGAGAGAAATCTCCCTCTCATGTCTCTCAACAAACTCTAGAATCTCTGTTGATGTTGACACCTCTGGTTTTGACTTCTTATCCTTTTTGTTTAGACACTGACTAGCGTAGTGGCCAGTCTTGTGACATGAAAGGCATATCACCTTGCTCATGTCCTTCCTATTTCCCTTTACCACAAGAGAAACATTCTTGTCATCTTTGTCCACCTAACAAAGAACCTTTTCTGTGTTCTTCAAGAAAATACAACAGAAAATCACTTGTTGTCGTAAGTGTCAAAATGCTACCCACTGAATTTCAGAGAACAAGCTCTGATACAATGTAGATTTTTAGTGACTAAAATCAGTAAATTGAAATTTTTTCAAACACTTAGCAACCCAATGATAATTGTATTCATAAAATTCATAAATGTAAAAACCCACATTTAGAAATTTCCATAAGCAGAAGTACAGATTGCTAAGCAAAATATGCAGTGGAAAAACACAGTGGACAACAACCCAATAACACTAAGAAATTTAGGCAAATGCCAGGGAAAATCACAATGTGGGGAAACCCAATGAGAGAGAGAGAGAGAGAGAGAGAGATCTTATTATTTAGCTTCAGGAAGGTACATATTAGTAACAAAATAACATTTCCAGCAAAGGAAAATACCTCACAACACCAAATCTGTCCCACATAAATCTTCCTCATTTTTCATGCCAAAATCATACCGTTGTCCCACCTCTTTCGTACCTCATTGTTCATGCCCACATTCCACTGTACGGATTGTTTCGTATGGCCCAAAAATAGGCATTGAAAATATGAAAATCGCCTTGAAAACCATGCCAAAAACATTGCCTCGATTTCTATGCCCAATCCGTACGGTTGTACAAACTATACAGACTGTACAGTATGGCCTCCCACAGAAGAAAAATATTTCGGCCAAAAATTCACAGAATTTTTTTTCTCAGGAATCATGCCCACTTTCCTTGAAAAATGTGCCCTTTTTGTTGCTCACTTTCCTCTCTCAAGCATACTCATAAAATGTCTCTAACTCTCCTCTCGATGTGCTCTCAACATCCTCCTGATGTCTTCACAACATCCTTCCGATGTCTTCACAACATGTCTTGCACACTACCCAATGCATTCTTTTATAATCTGAAAATGACTTCCCCCCCCCCCAAAAGTGTCTTTTCAGCTTCTCAACCCTAGATCCAAAGGCCAAGATTAGATCTTGCCTTTTTCAAGAGCAAGGGTCATGATCCATTCCCTCCAAAATGTCTCATTTAAAATTAAAGTAAATTTCACTTTATTACATAAGTGCTTTATGAAAATAAAGTCACTTTAAAAATAGAAGGTACACTTTATTAAAAAGTCACTTTACTAAAAGAACCACTTAAAACAACTTTATAAAAACTATTACAAAGTCAAGTGCTTGGTAGTGCAAAAATTAAGGTAACATCCGCATACAAGACAAAACATGTGGAGTACCTCATGAGATAAACAAATCTAACATGAATGATATGGTTCAACTTTGAACCTTGTTGTCTACAATAAGACCTTGTTGTCAAAAAGAGAATTAGGCCTTTAATGAGTTGAAGAATGAATGAAAACTAAACTATCTCACGAAAACACAAGAGAAAACCTTAGTATTGCTTTCTCCTTCTATTCTCTTGTTTTTCTTCCTTCTCATTTGGATTTTATGCATTCCAAATTAGTTGAAGTAGTTCAACTACCTAATTTAGTTAAGTTAATAAAATTTAACTAATTTTGCTTGGGGGAACTTATAATAATAATAATAATAATAATTAAGGGTCTTTATTAAATAATAACTAAGTAGGTGGGACCCCTTGTGACTCCCTTTTTATTCTTTACAAAAATAAACACAATTAGATAACCATTTAAACACATGCCTCTTTGTGGCTCCCATAAATATTTCCAAAATTTGAATATTAAATATCAGAAATAATTCAAATCATATTGAAAATATGTAATAATCACATAATCAAAAAAAAAATAGCTTGTTGTCAAAAAATTTCAACAGTCCATTGTCTTCAATAAATCAACCATAAACACACAAATCAAAATCAATATTTTCCACTTTGAGAGGCAATCCTTCTTCTGTCACTATTGTCCCCTTTGGACTTCCCATAATTAGCCTTAGGTTGGGTTGAACCTTGAGGCTTAATCTCACTAATAACATGGGAACAATCATCCCTCAGGTGCATACAAGAGGACACTGATTTTGTTGAGTAACTTGAAGGATATGAGGGGGAAGCGTCAACTTTACCTTTGTCTTTCACATGGTGAGCCTCAGTTTTAAGTCATTTTCTTTCATGTGAGGAAACAATAGTTGAGTGTGCAAGAGAAATTTGATCATTTGGGTTTACAAGTGGAGGAGGAGGAGGCAATGAAAATTTGTGCCAACCATGATGGTGGGAGACTTCCATATGAACAATCTCTTGCCATCCATCATTTTCAGGAACTTTTGGTTACATAGATACATGGGGAGGCACATGGATAAAAGGAACATTTTGGGGCTAGAAGGGAGGCCTTTCTGGTCTAGGTTGAATTATCCCTTTCCCAATCCAATTGAACAACACAACTTTGAAAACATGGTTCAACTCCTAAGGATCGACATCAAAATGACTTGAGAATTTGGGCCTTCTAGTCCCTCTATTCCACTTTCCTCTTCCCCTATGTTTTCTTCCATGACTGCCTTTGCTAAAGAAACTCATCCTTTATGCAATATTTAATTATAAACTAGCCCTTAATAGACCATACATGACATTCTCTTTATATGAAACAAAATTTGGCTTAGAAATTGACATAAGACCCATGCAATTCAATCCATAATAATTATTTAATAATTCCCAAATGAGCAGGGGGTGAGATACAACTACATTTAAAGGAATGTTAGTGTCCAATGTTAGCATATTTTTGTCTTGGTAATAGGGGTCTACGATCCAAGAGGATATTCACTTGTCAACAAGGTAATTTTCCTATAACAACATCAGACAATGCAATAGTTGAAATATGGATGAGAAAACTCTATTGCTTCTATGGTCCATGTAGTAGTAATGAATGGGATTATTGTGAATCGACATACAAGGTTGATAGATGGGATCTTACATCACTCTCCATTGGTCAAATGGAATTATCCCAATTGGAGGAGGACCAATCAATTATTTCAATATATTATGATCATATATGACATCTCATACTACCAGGTTCATTAAATCCTTCTATTAAATCTTGAATAACTAGAATTAATGTTTTATGATTTGGTCATTAAGGGGACTCACATTTTGGCACTCCATGTTTTGTGGGGAACATATACACAATCGTTTCCCCAAGATATAATGAATGGGGAATTAATTATTGGTTGGAATGATTCTTACAATGAAATGAAACCATCATGCGATCAATAACACTATGAAGAAATTGAATTTTTGATTAGGTTGATGGTTATTAAAGGAGAATAGCTTACACAAGATGAAAGAAAACAAAAGAAAGGTGGTTATGTATTTCAATATTATAAACTAGGTTGATTCATATACCACTTTACAAACTTGGTTATTGGTACAAACCTCCAACTACAAACAATTCCAAGAATGAACTCATCAAAGGTGTTAGCATATGGCTTACCTTAACCAATCACTAAGTCTAAATTGTTCCCTATATTTGTATTATTCATTTAGGATATTAGTAATATATCCTCAAGTGATGACTAATGATTTAGTTAAGATTTCCTAGACTAGTCATCATGCATTATTTTAGGATCTAGAGAAAATCTCTCTATGGGGTGGCATCACCCATTGTACTATAAATATGTAACATTGGTGTGAATAAATAAGAGTTGGCTAGTGATCCTTTTTCGTCATCATGTTGTTATTATGCATATTTTATGAAAAGGTATGATACTTCTTTCCTTACTCTGAGCATGCGAATTTAATGGAAACTATCAGTATTAGAAGTGATCTTGATGGTCTACTTGAATGACCATCTAGGTATGTAAAACGAATAATTTTGGCTTCATTTTGACTGTTGTTAAAATATTTGTAATGTTGTTAAAATATACCCTTCCTTAAAATATATCGATGCCATGCCTTGCTTTACCATGGCTTGCCTTTCCTTTCCTTGCTTTTCCTTGACTTCACTTTTCTTTCCTTACCTTTCCTTTCCATCCCTTCACTTGACATGCATTTCATTTCCATCCCATCACTTGCCTTGCCTTTCCTTGCCTTGTCTTGCCTTCACTTTCCTTGATTTACCTTGCCTTGACTTGCCATACCTTGTATTTACTTGTCTTTCCATCCCATCACTTTCCTTGAGTTCACTTTCCATGTCATGCCTTCACTTCCCTTTCCCTCAATTTCCTCTGCTTCACTTTCCCTGCATTTCCTTCACTTATCTTTCCTTCACTTTCCATGCCATTCCTTTCCATGAATTTCCTTGCCTTCACTTTCCATGTCTTGTCTTTACATACCAGGCCTTTCCATGCCTTTCCTTTCCTTTAGTTTCCTTAACTTTCCTTTCTTTCACTTTCCTTCAGTTTCCTTCACTTTCCTTGACATTCATGCCTTTCCTTTCCTTTCCATGCCATGCCTTACTTTCACTTTCCTTCCCTTTGCTTTCCTTTCCTTTCCTTCACTTTCCTTGCCTTCAATTTCCTTTCCTTCACATTCCATGATTTCCTTGCCTTATCATTCCTTTCCATGCCATACCTTTCCTTTCCATTCCTTGATTTCACTTTCCTTGCCTTCACTTTACTTGCCTTCAATTTCCATGGCATGCCTTCCCATGCCTTTCCATGCCTTGCCTTTCCTTACCATTCCTTGCCTTTCCTTTCCATTCCATGCCTTTCATTTCCATTCCTTGCTTTCACCTGCCTTTCCTTACCTTCACTTGACTTTCCTTCAATTTCCATGCCACGCCTTCCCATTCCTTTCCTTTCCATGCCATGCCATGCCTTTCCTTTCCATGCCTTGCCTTACCTTTCCTTACCTTCACTTCACTTTCCTCGCATTGCCTTGAAATTCCATGTATTTCTTTGTCTTGGCTTTCATTTCCTTTCCATTCCATTCCATAACTTTTCTTGCTTTGCCTTGCCTTGCCTTTCCTTGTCTTGTTGTGCCTTGATTTCACTTTCCTTTCCTTCACTTACCTCACCTTCACTTGCCATGTCATTCCTTACCATGTCATGCCATTGTTTTTCATGCCATGACTTTCCTTTCCATTCCATGCCTTCCGATACCATGCCTTGCCATTCCATGGCATTCCTTACCTTCACTTGACTTGCCATGTCTAGCCTGAAAAGGTGTTAAATTTTCAAACATATGTAATAAGCATTGAGCAAAACCCTAGTGTTAGAGATACTTGAAAAAACAGTTTTCTAATGGATGAAATGACAACAGAGGGGCCCCCTTAGCTAAAACTTGATGCTCTGGATCCAATGCAACTGGTGATTCGTCAATCCAAGTCCTGGTTTGAATTTTATTATGAGTTGCAACTCACCTCCTCAAGCCATTCAGGGACATGTAGCCAATTTCATCTGGGGGCATACAATCCAAACCGACTAACATAAGGAAATTTTGTAAGCTCCCAAAAGTATATTTTTCCAAGGCCCACACAACTACACTACCCATAGATGCCCAACACAGTGTTCTTGAAAATCGACTGCCTCTTCAGAAATTGCACTATGCCTCACTGAAAAAACCCCTAATGTCGGAGATAATCTAACAAACTGTTTTCTTGTGGATGGTATGATAATGGAGCCCCCCCCTAGATGAAACCCAGTTCTATGGATCAAATGCAATTGTTGGTTCACCATTTGAGTCTTAGTTTGAGTTTTATTGCGAGTTGCAACTCGCTTGTTCAAGCCATTCAAGGACATGTGGCCAGTTTGGTCCTTGGGAATAAAGATAAACTGAGTGGCATATTAGAGTTCTTTAATCTCCCACAAGTCTATTTGGCCAAGGCCCACTCAAGTACACTACCCACAAATGTCGGACACAATGTTCTTTAAAATCAACCTCCTCTTCAAAAATTGCATTATGCCTCACTAACCAAAACCCTAGTGTTGGGTATACTCCAAAAAATGGTTTTTTAGTGGACGAAATGAGAGGTGAGCCCCCCCGCCCCCCCCCAAGTTGAAAATCAGTGCTCAATATCCAATGCAACTAACGGTTCACCTATCCGAGTCTCGATTTAAGTTTTATCATGAGTTGCAACTTTCCTCTTCAAGCCATTCAGGGACAGGTGGCCAATTTGGTCTGGGGGCATAAAATCCAAACCGAGAAGCATAATAGAGTTATGTAAGATCCAGCAAGTTTATTTTTCCAAGGACCACACGACTATGCTACCCATAAATGCTTGACAGAATGTTCTTAAAAATCAACCTCCTCTTCAAAAATTGCACTATGCGTCATTGACCAAAACCCTAGTGTCAGATATACTCTAAAAAATGATTTTCCAGTGGATGGAATGATAGCGGAGGCCCCCTGTAGATGAAACACGGTTCTCTAGATCCAATTTAGCTAAAGATTCACCCATTCGAGTCTTGATTTGAGTTTTATCATGAGTTACAACTCACCTGCTCAAGCCATTCAGGGACATGTGGCTAATTTGGTCGAGGGACATAAAATCCAAATTAAGTGGCATAACGCAATTTCATAAGCTCCGACAAGTCTATTTGGCCCAGGCCCATGCGACTACACTACCCACAAATTCTTGATACATTTTTTTTGAAAATTGACCTCCTCTTTGGAAATTGCACTACGCCTCATTGAGCAAAACATTGGAATTCTCATGCAAGTATTTTTATATAATATATATGGGATAACAGGTTGTAGAATTGCATGCTTAATGAATCCTTTTATTGTAATTTTTACATTTTAAACTTGTTCATTTAGTACAAGGAATGGAAAGACATGGCATGGCATGGTATGGAAAGGCATGGCATGGAAAGGCATGCAATGATATGGAAAGGAATGACATCAAAAGGAATGACATGGTATGGAAAGGCAAGACATGGCATGGAAAAGGTAAGGCAAGGCATACCATACCATACCATGGAATGACATACCATATCATAGCATATCGTACCATACCATACCATACCAAGGCAAGGCATACCATACCTTGATTTTCCTTGCATACCATACCATACCATGCAAGGAAAGGCATACCATACCTTACCATACCATTGCCACTACATACCATACAAGGCGATGGCAAGGAAATGCATAACATAACATACCATACCATACAATGGAAAGGAAATGGTATACCATAACACAAATGGTATACCATACCATACAAGGAAACAGTATGCTATTCCATACCATACCCTACCATACCATGGTATGATATGATATGCAATGATAAGGAAATTCATACCATACAATACCAAGGCAATTCATACCATACCATACAATACCAATGAAAACCATACCATACCAAGACAATGCGTACCATACTATACCATACAATACCAAGGAAATGCATACCATACCATACAATACCAATGCATACCATACCATACCATAATATACCATTGCAAATGCATACCATACAATGGCAAGGCAATGCATACCATACCATACCATACCATACCATTTCCAATTCATACCATACAAGGAAATGGCAAGGAAATGAATACCATACCATACCATACCATTCAAGGCAATGGCAAAGCAATCCATACTATACCATACCATTTCCATTGGCATTGCCATTGCCAATGCATATCATACCATACAATACCATTTCCAATGCATACCATACAAGACAATGGCAAGGAAATGCATACCATACAATACCATACCATACAAGTCAATGGAAAGGCAATGCATACCATACCATACCATACCATACAATTTCCATTTCCATTGCCAATGCCAATGCATACCATACCACACCATTTCCAATGGATACCATACAATGGAAAGGAAATGCATACCATTTCAATTTCCAATGCATACCATATCATACCATACCATAGCATTTCCAATGCATAACATACAAGGAAATGGAAAGGCGATGTATACCATACCATACCATACCATACCATTTCCATTTCCATTGCCATTGCCAATGCCAATTCATACCATACCATACCATACCATAACATACCATTGTCATTTCCATTGCCAATGCCAATGCATACCATACCATAGCATTGACAATGCATACCATACAATGGTAAGGCAATGCATACCATTTCCATTGCCAATTCATAACATTTCCATTTCCAATGCATACCATACAATGGAAATTCAATGCATACCACTGTCAATGCATACCATACCATACCATACCATTTCCAATGCATACCATACAAGGAAACGACAATGGAATGTGTTAACACATATTATGGATCGGGGGGTGTTTTCCCTAAGAACCGACATTCTGGTGAGAAAATGGCCAAAGCAGGTGGCTAAAAACCCACATAATGCGTTTTATCCTAAGTTGGGCCCCCGATGTGACTTTTTGGCATGGTGTGGTAAAAGGCTCATAGATATGAGGGGCTTATCTTGGTTCACTTAGATCTTCGGTGCACAATTCATATCGGACCCCCCCTCCCTTCAACATTCTACCTTTAACAAGGGTGAGGTTCAATTTGGTGGTTTCTGAGTGTTCCCCCCCCCACTATCATGGTGCCTCCTCATTAACTCAGA
>ML777493.1:1293847-1313336 GCA_009831015.1 Picea engelmannii | reverse complement strand
CCCCCCTCCGAGTAGACTTCTTATTGCCTCCACTTACCTCCTTCTCTCTTGCCAACACCTGTCCTCCACTCACTCATCTCTCTACCTATCACATCTCCCTTTTTCCTATGCCACTTATCATTTCCTGACATGTGTCTTCCACTTCACCTCCATGTTGCCTTCCCCTTTTCACTCTTCTTCCTCTCTTCTTCTGACATGTGTCCCCCATGTCACCTTTGTCATGCGGTCATTTTTCCCCCTGACCACTCACATCCCTCTACCACCACCTCTCCCATGCCACATCACCCCGACACTTTGGCACCTCAGCGCCTGCGTTCTAATGCCCACGCTTTCCCAATAACCATTTTTTTGATGCATCTTTATTCCTGGATGCCAATAACTTATCATTCCATGCTAATTTTCATCAACCATATTGCCATAGCCCCCTGTTGTCCTTCAGGTCTACCTACTAGTCTCCCTGCAGAAGTCCAATTATGCACAAGTGGTTGCAATCAACATCGAAAGACCAATAAAAATTACCAGTATCATGCTTGACTTTGCCTGTCATGATCCCAATGAAGTAGTTAATGGAAGCAGGTAAGGTGGTTGAGATATTTTCTCCTCCTATAAATGGAATTCCAGAAAGGGACCAATCATGGAAGCCGGATGTCAGGACCAGATTGACAGAGATCATGTTTGACAAAGAAATGCATGGGTAGACTGACAAAGGACTGTAGGCACAACCTACCAGATATCACATGCATGATCATCCTGACAGGGATCTCGCCGACTCAAATCTTTGACTGTAGTGGTGAGTTGTTCTGAGTATATGTAGGCAGTTTTGTTAATTTTTTATGGTCGATGGTTGAGCTAAGCTCCTGTATTGTAATGTTTTAATGAAGCTCTGGTTCTCTGGTTATGTAACTTTATATGAGACTTCTTGTTTAATGAAATTCAACTTCTATTTCCATCTTACTTGCATCTGATATTGAATGATTCATGATCGAAGGATTCACATGGATTGTAGTAACTGTGTTATAATGGATGTTTGACTGCAGTGCGGTTATAGTGTTTTCAGTTTACTGAAACTTTGAATTCAAGAGTATCTTGTCTTCAAATTTGTTTCCTCCTTAGGCATGCTGGAAGACCCGATGTCCAGAGAAGACCTTTACATTTCCTCCTCAATTTCTTCCTCTTACTCATCCTTACTACAACTTACTAGCTAAAGTTGATCAAGACCTTTTTTGCTCATGCATACTGCCCCAGTTTTCTGAGTTAAAACAATATTCTTTTGAGTCTACCCCATTTGACCTCTTTAAATCCATTAACTATGACATATAACCTAATGGGTATTGGGCTTACCTCTGCCACAATCCAGAGATGAATTCTGGTGCTAACAGAATGCATACCATACCATACAAGGAAATGTCAAGGCAATTCTTATCATACCATACCATACCATACCATACCATACCCTTTCCATTTCCATTTCCAATACCAATGCATATCATACCATACCATATGATTTCCATTTCCATTTTTAATGCCAATTCATATCATACCATACCATACCATACCATATGATTAGGTACATTTGATGTTATGGTATATGATTTGATACATGATTAGATACTTGTCATTGATGTTATGGTATCTACATTTGGCATATCTTATGGTACATGATTTATGCATGCTATAATACATATGTTGGTACACATTTGATGGATGACACGGTACAGGTTTTGGTATAAATCATGTTCATGATATGTTACAGGTTGATGGAATAGTGACAGGTTGGATAGAGTGAAAGGTTGATTTGACAGGTTACAAGTTGATGTGACAGTGGAAATGATAGTGACAACGACAGTGGAAATGATTGTGGTAGTGAAAATTTCATCTACACTTATATTTTAGGGCAGTAGAACGGGGCAAGGAAAGAGGGTTGTAGCTTCCTTCTGGTTGGTGTCAGAGAACACAGGGAGTTGGAGCTTCCTTCAATTTGGAGCTTGAGAGTCAGGGGCTTGTAGCCTTGTTATGGTTGAAGCTAAATAATTTAGGGAGTTGTAGCTTTCTTTAGGTTGGAGCCTATAAATAGGGGATCATAGCCTCCTTTCATTTGTAGCTGGAGAATTGGGAAGTTGGTGCTTCCAATGAATGTATTCTTTTGATATATAAGAAAAGGATTATGTGGTTTTCTCCCACTTTGGTTTGCACATAAATTATGGTGTATTGTATTTTTGTGGATGTCTATTACACTCTCTTGATTTATAATGATCATGATATATTGATGATATAATATTGATGATGTTAATGATTACATATTGTGATTAAAAGTGATAATAAAGTGCTCATATTGATTCACCCCTCCTCTCGGTATTCCAACAATAGTATGTTCGGTGGTTCTCAAGTTGCATCCTCTCGAGACATTTCCTTCCACTTGATAAAGACTTATTTGATAGTTCATCCATGTAAGTGATGCTGGCACACATTAAGGACAGATTTTGGTTACATCCAAATGGATCATTATTCATCTAATTCAGGAAGGACAATCTAAAACCTGCAATTCGTACCCACCACTTTCTTCAAACAATAAACATGGAACACCAAATTTATTCTGAAAGCAGATGGAAGTGCCAGTTTGTAGGAAACTATACCAATAGGTTTGATAATATGATAGGGGCCATAAAATTTGGGTGTCAAATTGTGGTGGACATGGGTTTTGAGTGAGGTTTTCTTCTAAGTTTGGACTCGGATAAACACCTAATCACCTTCTTGGAAAACCATTTAAGAATATTGTTGGTTAGCCTATTAATTCATTCTACTTTAGGCCATGTGGATGTTATCCTTCAAAGTTGCAAGGGTAGCTTCTCTACATTGCAACAACTTATCAATAGCATGCACCTTTGATGTTCCTAGAATATATAAAGTTAATTGATGCAGGAGAATCAATGACATCATTCAATGAGGCAAGGTGGAGGATGATCAACATATAGCACAACACACTCAACTTGTTTGGATTCCAAAGAGGCCATGTCACTTTAAATTTTGAAAGCATTGTAATTAAACATCCCATAAGATCTTGAATCTTGAGCCATTGTATGTGCTCTAGGAGATTGTATTAACCCTTAATGTTTGTAGGGTTGTACATATTTTGAGCAATGACTCATATATGGGTTGTAATATTTCATTTATTGTAATAATCCTAGTAGTAAGATGCTTTAATTATGATATGAAAGCACTGATATAGTTTAGAGGGAAGGCTCAAGAAGTGTTCTCATGTATAAATCCATGTAATCTCTGCCCAAATGAGGTTGTTAGTAATTGTTAGTTGTTGTAGAAGTAGAAAGAATATGAAAAGAGCTATCGAAACCCTTGCAAATGTTTGTTGAAGGAATATAGAAGAAGAGAGGTTTGCCTTCATATTTCTCAGCTTTCTTATCATTGAGTAACTAGGTAAATGTTGTGTTATTTATCTTTGTGTTTTATGTGTGTATGTGCATCTAAATGGCTTGTTGAATGAATCCTTAGTGTTTATTTAATTTTCAATTGTTTCTCTTTTGAAATCTTGATTCAAGGAGTATTCAGTTCCCACAAAAGGAGTGTGAAGGATGAACTTTTACAGGTCTAGAAACTCATGAGAGATTTCATAAGTTTACGTAGAGAAATCGCAAGGAATGCACCTATACTCATAGGAGTATAAAAGCTTAGAGGGGAGATTGTTGTAAAGAATGCACAAAGTCAACACTTCATTAAGTGTTGAGAAAACTCTAAGGAGAGATAGTGCAAGGAGTGTGCAGAGGAGACTTATTTAAGTCCCAAGCCAAAGAGGGAAGAGAAAAGTGTATGCCAAGTTTGAAGTCTTTTAAGCATGAAAAATATTAGGAGGGAAGCGCAAGTTGTGCACTAGAGTCTAGGTTATTGAAGTGGAAAAGCTTGAGGAAGAGAAAATATATTTTCTTCTAGGTGGACGAATGAAGTCTGTTTGGGAGAAGACAAACTCCCTCACAGTTTTTGGATCCAGGTAATAAGAAAAGATGATAACCCTTAAGTCCTTTGGACTTCGTTGCTCCGATAATTTTTAGTTGTGTGTTGTGCAAGAGGAAAAATCCCTAAAGCCCCAAAGTGAACGTACACCATAGATTATAGGGAGAAGCATGAGCCATTGGATCCTCGAGTGGTTCAAATATTCAACACTCCAAGAAAACTTGATTGTTGTTGTAAAAAGTGAATAACTCCTCGAAGTCATAAAGTTTGGATTCAATCCAGACCATTCATTTTCAGGGACACATGTCCATAGATTACCGAGTATATGGAAATTAGGCTATCCTAAGGATTGTGAATCAAATTTATTTTGGCATGAAAAGGGTCAAAGTCTCAAAGCCTGAATTCAATCCTAGTCATTCATTGTTGGGTGAACGAGGATTGTAGATCTTTTCCCTTCGCCAATTTGGCATTCAATGATTTGGGAGTCTAGTGGTGATTAGGAGCTAAAATTTATGAAGCTCGGAGTTCCAGAGTATATCACAACCATTGGATGTCGAACAAGTGTGGAACATTGATCCTTGGATCCTCCAGGAGTTCGCTAGTTCTACGTTTGGAGGATTTGGAGTATTGCATCATAAAAACTCTCGAAGCCCAAAGTTCCGAAGTGTCAGTCCAAGAATTCGCCATTTAGGAGTTTAGAGGTTTTGGAAGGTGTTGAGGGAAAAACTCATGGATCCTGAAGCTCCAAAGCATCTAAGTTACTTCTTCTAAACTTTTAAGCCCCAAGTTTTAGCCCTAGGTCACGTGAAACTTCGTTGGAGTAAAAGGACCGTTGAGAACCTGAATTTTCATGCAGTTAAAGGAGAAAAGGCATGTGGATAGGATTCTAATGGTTTTGTGGGGACCCAAGAGCCACTCTAGTTCTTTTGTAAATCGATCCTAGACCAGGAACTTAAATGAGCCCCCTAGGTGGGGTGGGGGTTTGCATCTAGTGGTATCAAAGAAGGAATAAGCTCTGTAAAAAGGAACATTTAGAATAATGTCTCTAAGGAGATGTAGGGAGATACCTATGGTCATTTCAACCTTGGAGGAAGAAATGAGACAAATTCATGGAAGTTTCGATGCCATGGAAACAACATAAAGGAGGGAAATATAGTTTGGTGATGTCAGTGAAGTTTAAAGTGAAGATATAGAAGAAAAAGAAGAAGTTGTAGGAGAACAAGAAACAAAGGAGGGATTGTTGAGAGTTTTTGTCAATTTGGGAGCCAGAGAAAAAATGCAAGTCCCGATGTATGAAGGTAATTTGAATATGGAAGAACTTCTTGACTGGATAAGTGCTTTAGACAATTAGTTTGACTATGAGGAGATTGATGATGAGAAGAAGGTAAAGCATGCAGTGACCAGATTGAAGGGACATGCAACGTTATGGTGGGATGAGTTGAAAGCTGACAGAAGGAGGAAAGGAAAGTCCAAGATTAAGAGTTGGGATAGAATGGTAGATAATCTTATGGCTAAATTCATACCCAATGATTATCAATTGAATATGTTTAGAAAGTTGTAGAATCTGAGATAGAAAGGTTTGTCTGTGAAGGAGTATACTGAAGAGTTTTATAAGTTGAATATAAGAGCAAGACATAGGGAGAATGATTAAGAGAAAGTTTCTAGGTATATAAATGGATTGAGGCATGAAATCCAGGATGAGATTAGTCTGATGAAGATGAAGACTTTAGAATATTATCATCAGGTATCCCTTAAGAAAAACTGACAAGAAAATAGAGTCAAAAGAAAAGAGGGAAGAATCTTGACCAAGGAGAAGGAACCACCAGAGAAAAGTTCCAGGAATCTAGGTAAGAAACTGGAGGATTTAATAGTTAGACAAAGAGAAGAGGAATTTCTAGAGGAGGATACTCTAGAGGAAGGAATCATTTTCCCAGAGGCAGAGGAAGAGGCAGAGGAGGAGAAGTGAAGTGTTATGCTTGTGGGAAAACATGAAACATGTCTTGGGAATGTCCTAAAAAAAGAATGTAGGAGTTGAAGAAGCTCACATTTATGTGGTGCAACAGAAGAATGTGGAGACAGAGATGAAGGATGAAGCAACAGAAGAAGGAATATCCCTCATGATGAAGAAAGACCTTGTAAATCCATAGAAAGAGGTACAAGAACTAGTTCAGAGAAACAGTTTGTTCAAAACTTCTTGCAAAACCAGAGACAAAGTATGCAAGGTGATCATAGATAGTGGAAGCATTGAAAACTTGGTATCCACAAAGATGGTGGAAAATACAAAGTTGGAGATGATAACACATACAAGTTTGTACAGGCTATCATGGTTGCAAAAAGTAAATCAATTCATGGTAAATCAACAATGTAAAGTTGATTTTAAAATAGGTGGTTATAGGGATGAGGTTTTATGTGATGTCATACCCATGGATGTTTCTAATTTTCTGTTGGGCAGACCATAAAAATATGATAGGAATGTCATACATGATGGGAGGAAGAATAATTATACCCTTGAGAAGAATGGGTGTAATCATATGTTGTTTCCAATAGAAGATAAGGGAGTTAAAGAGGAGGCTAGTTCGAGTATGCATTTCTTGAGTGGGAAGAGATTCTTGAAGGAAGAAGAAGATCCCTAGTGTTTTAGTATGAGGATATGAGAGATTAGTATATATCTTGGAGTGAGTTTCACAAGTGCTCATACTTGTGAGAAAATGATTCAGGAGGCATCTAGGGAAGAGGCCAAGGGGACAAAGGTTTTTTAAGCTAACAGTTTGTGTGTGATGGCAGGTGCAACAAAAGGGTGTCCATTAGAGACTATCAAATAAAAGGAGAGTGGAAAAAAGACAATTTCTATTCCAAAGGAAAATAAAAAAGAGGAGGCCCACATAGTTGTGAGCCAAGAAAACATTCAAGAGGAGCATTAAGGTTTTGTAATCACTTAGTGGGATAAGGAGTTGGAGATGTTCGAGGATTGGTTAAACAATCCAAAGATAGAGGAATAATAATAGAGGAATGCTATCATGAAGAATAGCAAAGGAAACCTTTAGGAAGGTAAAATTTTCAAGGAAATAAAGAAGAAGGAGAAGGAAACAGTGGATAACAACAACAACTTACAACAAAACAGTTGTCAGGAGAGCAAGAGAGAGTTGCAACAAAACAACCAGCCAAAGGATAGGATGGAAAAATAAATTATGGAGTTGAGAGGGTGGGTAGAAATTTCAACCAAGGAGACGAGAGAAGACTGCAGTGGTAAGCTCAATAAGTCTATACAACATAAATTTTGGTGACCATGAGAAAATATTGCAACAACATGAGAACGGCAACAACAACAACAACAAAAAGGAAGAGAAGAAAATGGACAACTCTGAGTCAAATTTTGGGACCCTGGAGGATATCAACAACAACAACAGAGCCATGAGAAAGAGCTCATGAGTTTTTTAGCATAGGAGTATGATGCAAGAGCATCACCAACATCATTCAATGAGGCAAGGTGGAGTATGACTCAACATCCAGTGCAACGCACTCAACTGGTTTGGATTCCAAGGAGGGCATGTCACTTTAAATTTTTACAACAATGTAATTAAAGATCCCATAAGATATTGAAGCTTGAGCCATTGTATGTGCTCCAGGATATTGTATTATCCTTTAATTTTTGTAGGGTTTTACATATTGTAAGCATTGAATCCTATATTGGTTGTAATATTTCATTTATTGTAATAATCCTAGTAGTAGGATCCTTTACTTATGATATGAAATAACTAAGATAGTCTGGAGGGAAGGCTCAAGAAACCCCTCATGTATAAATACATGTAATCTATGCCCAAATTAGGTTGTTATTCATTGTTAGTTGTTGTAGAAGTAGAAAGAAGCTATATAGAGATTGTTCGCGTTCGAAACGTCACCAGGTGAGAAAAATGGAGAACGCTTTGCATATCCTGTTGGGTTCATCAGGACAGAACATCTGTGGCAGCATGGGGTTAACAAAAAACAAAACTAAATACAATCTAACTATCAAATGAAAGCAAATAACACTGCGAAAATAAACAAAAACATAAAACATCAGACACACGGGTCATCAATGGTTTCAGGATTGGTATTATTAATGAAACCAGAGCACACGCTGAAGACAGAGACAGGGGTTCCCTCTCCCTCCAGCGGAAGGTCCTTCAGGGACCTCAACACAATGCTTTCCTTACAAAATGAATAGAACTGAACTGAGTGGTGAAAGAACTCTGGGTTAGGCCGCTGATGGATTGTTTGTCAAAGGCTGAGCTCTGAATCATCTGGACAGCGTAACATTGCTTCGAATTCTCTGCTAAAACAGTGAGTCTTCACAGCTATTTATAGCATTTTTCCAGGCGGTCACGTAACCAACTTCTGGAGTGAACACGGACCTGTTTAGGGTTCACTTAGGTCATTAATTCACCGAATTTGCAGAGACGACCCTGATTCGAGAGTCAAATCATCTTGGGGGTCAGTCCATAGGTGGTCGGGAGGCCGACTTATGCAATTAATGCGTCGTATTAGCAGATGCGCAGGTTTTTGTGTTGACAGGCGCGTGTCGGGCGTGCATGCGCTAGTAACACGTTTTTGTCCCGCGCATATGCGCATGCATCAAGCTGCTATAAAGCACCCTTCAATTTTTGGTTACTTTGTATAGTTTTTGACCCTTCTGGAATGCTGTGAACTTAATTCAGTGCCATGAATGACTTCATTGCTGTTTTGATTATGTGGAGTTCTTGTCGCCATGTGCAGACAAAATTTCAGTGATAACAGATGCCCCCTGATGGATGAGGTTAGGAGCATACGTATAGCCGAAATCTATCAATGTTTCTTCTACTGAGAATGTTGTTGTAAGGGAAAGTAATAGTGGGACCCTTCGGAGCGATCCGTTGGAGGAAAAAGGAACCGGTATCTCGACCTTCTGAGAGACGTGCATGAAAAAATATACAACTGTGTACAAACGAGGCAGGCATGCCCCATGCTCATGTGATGTAACTCTGACAAAAGATTACGGAAGTGTTGGTGTAGAAAACTGCAGCGCCCTCAGGGGCGGTAAATGATAAAGGCAGAAGACAATTCTACAATGGAACATACTCTGAATAAGAGGCAATGATCATTATAAGAAGTAGCGACGATGATGCGGGCATTGATGGCCCTACCAAGTTCAGAGGTCTTCGACAACTTACAAAAAGAACTGCAATAGTCACAAAGTAAGACCCACCATAACATGAGAGAGTGTTGGCGTCGAATGTTATGGGGGCCGACGACAGTAGGGAGCAATGTTGTTTCTCCCTGTGCCATCCGAGATCTCTCATTAATAGAGAATGAGAATCAAGATACTATCTCCCTTCTGGAAAAGGGTGTTGATGTCGACAAAAGGGGGACGCGACTCCCAGAAGCAAAAAGGGTACTCTGTGGAATCTACTGAGGTGATGAAGTGGCAGAGGTACATGGATGAAGTCAAGAAGTGGGATGACTCAAGACTACCCTTGGTTGGAGGACATATGAGAGAAACACTGGCCGCAACCGTGTAACAAGGTCGAGTGTCAGGGGGACGACAAGACCAGGGATAAGTTGTGCCAGAGGTGGGGCAAGGTAAACAAATTCAGAGGGTAGAGGTAACTRACCGGTGGGGTACTCTGAAGGTATGGACGATGCCAGCAAAGGTAAATGATAAGTACTGCTCCAATCCAAGGGTGACATGGGTTGCGTGTGGCCAAAAAGAAAGCAAGTCGCCAACGGTGACGACAAATAATGTAATGACTGAAGGTAAAGGTGTTTGTACAATAAATAATAAATAATAAATAATTTTGGGCAGAAATATACAAATACAAAAACGGGTGCCCCAGTGTGAACTGGGTGCCCTAAGGAGGGCGGAATTTTCACGAGAAACTGATGAAGGGTGGGGGTCCCATTGGCGAGTTTCTGTATGAAGTAGGTGAAATGGAGATAGGTTCGCAGATGGGCAAAATGATGGTGGATGAAATGTTGGGTTCATGATCCTGCGGAGGTGCAGGTAAAAAAGACCATAACCATAAAGCGATGATTTGGGAGTCCATATGGGAAGCTAGCAAAATGAGGAGAAGAAGTATGTGGTTAATTCGCAACATGATGTAAGACTACCGGGACTCCCATCCCTAAAGGGTAATGAAAAACGGCATGAGTGTCAAAAGTGCAAAAAGGTGCTATGAATGGGACAACTCATGTGGGTGAGAATGCTACCGGGTTGCAGTACCGCAGATGCAAATGGAGGTTTGGGTACTGCAGAGCCAGGAATGAGGATCCTAAAGTCTAATATCAGAGGGTGTGACTGGAAATGTATGTGCAATTCAGTGGGATAGACTACATGCCAGTGCTGAATATATACCTGAAGGGATGATGTCGATGACCGATGATCAAGTACCTGCACACATAACAACCAAATACCCAAAGTGAACAATATCTGAAGAGAGTATCAAATATGAACATGTATTTAGATAAATGTGACAATGCGCATGCGTACCTGGCCATGATGTGAAAAAAAGGGCGCCCCGGGGGCTCTGGGTAAAAAGTGGCCCAGAGATAGCCATGATGTAGGCGGCGGGATGCTGATCCCGTGGCTGAAAACGGTTCAAAAAATGGACGCCGTGGGCTCCCGGAATGGTGAGTGGAAGTTTGGAAAACGCCCTATATATAGCTGTAGGGCCCACATTGCCACCTCATTTGTACCTGCTGCTACAGTGAGTTCCAGAGAAGATCGAGAGGAGATTGAGCGATTCTGAGAGAATCAGGCATCCATTTCCCGGCGTGCGAGATTCAGGTTAGTGGTCTGAACATCCTGCATAGCTATAGGTTTCAAATTTTTGGGCAGGGTAGGTACAGGGGGCCATACGAGAGTTTTTAGGAGGTTTTTGATAGGGTGTGGGCCCCAATGCGCGGGCGAATCAGTGGAAGGAACGCATGAGTGCGTGTCTGTACACTAAAAAAGCACGCATGAGGGCACGCCTGTAGGTTGAACAGGCGCGCTCTAGAGAATGCCTGTAGGTTGAACAGGCGCGCTCTAGAGCGCGCCTGTGGGTACGACAGGCGCTCTCTAGCGCGTGCCTGTAAAGTGAACAGGCGCGCATGTGTGCGCGCCTGTGGGGGTAAAAACCACGCCTTGGGGGCAAGGTTTCAAGGTGAAAAAATTAGCTTATTTGATGTATTGAATTATTCTAAGATAATATAGGATTCTGGGTTGTGTGCAGGTGGCGATCAGTGAGCATGGATTTGAGATGGCGCGAGCGGGACTGGGAGCCGCTGCAGGAGGATGTGGCCAAGGCGAGGTCGGTAGTGCAGGCGTCTTTAGCAGCCAGTGGGTTGCTAAAGTCTTTTGAGTGCCCTCTGATACGGGCCCAGGAGTATTTGCTCCAGTTTCTGATTGAGATGTGAAGCCCTGAGCAGCACTGCTTCCTTGTGCAAGGAGAGCAGGTCGCCTTCACTGCGGTGGAGGATATCTACTTTTTGATTGGGCTCCCCTTTCGAGGAACACCATTGCCGACAGTGACTGTGCTGCCGAGGGACACTGATCTGGCGGAGGTCGTCGGGCGATACTGCTCAAGCGAGCACTATATGACTGGGTCGTCAGTGCGTATCAATGTGATAGATGTTTTGTTGCATCGTTGCATAGCAGCGATGATAGTGCGGGTGTACGGGACCCGAGCGCCCCACCGGATTAGTGGTGGCGAGCTAATGCTGATGGAGAGGGTGGTGGTGGGCCGTGAGCGGTTCGCTTGGGGTCTGACTCTACATGCGGAGATGATTGCGCAGCTGGACCGTTGTCGGTCTACAGGCAGGGGGGAGTTTTCTTTTGGATCCATCCTGGTGGCCTTTTTCTTGGAGAGGGTGCCGATGTTGCGGCCGAGGGTGGTGCTGGAGGTACCTGGGGTACGAGAGCCATGCTTGAGGCGGTGGTCCAAGATTTTGGTTCGCCACGGCGATGGCGAAGGTGGGCACTACTTCACTGAGGAGGCAGCTTTGATATGGCGGCAGACGCCGCAATTTATACTCTAGTTCCCCTATGCTGGGGTGGACTTCCGGGGGGATCCAGATATGGTACTGCCTCCTGGGGAGATATTTGACCATAGAGGTATGTTGTGTATTTGTATGTTTGTGATTTATTTTGTGTTTTTGATATACCAGTGTATATGTTTGATGTATAGATACTGATAGCATATGTTTGTTGCTCGTTTGGTGCATGTGCAGATTTGGCACCTCGCGGGCGTGAGGTGGAGGTGTTCAGAGCGCCCGTGCAGCGAGAGCAGGAGAGATCATCGTGTGCAGGGAGGCAGCTGAGGGATGAGGCTGCTGAGGGACCAGCAGGGCCCGAGAGACCAGCACAGAGGTGCCGCTTTGATGACCCTGGTGCGGGGCCATCTCATGCTCCTCCGGCGGCAGCCGGAGATGACGATGATCTAGTCCGTCGGTTTGAGATGGTTTTTCGAGACGTGCCTGAGGGCATGTGGACCCATATCCAGGACGACGAGTTCCTGGAGCAGTGCATCGGGTTACCACCACCATGGCGATCGATCATGCGGTGAGCGGCTGTGCTCGCTGCGATGACGAGTGAACGCTTGCTGCCGGGGCAGGGTGGTCCTGTGGATGTTCCACCACCACCGCCTAGGGCAGGTGGGGGTGGGCCACCACCGCCTCCTGAGGGAGGGGCAACTGGGGTGCATTAGAGGCACCCTGATTGTATGAGGCTTTTTTGTATACCTTTTTGATAGGCTGGTGAGTCGATTTTTGTACCATTTATGTGGCACGAGCCGAAGGGCCGATATTTTTTGTATGTAAACATTCGGATGCGCTATATATATGAGTATACATATTTTGAGATCCAAATGTGTTTTTGTTTTTTATGATGATGATGTCTATGTTTCCTATATGTTGTGATAGGATCTATGAGATGCTTATGTTAGTGTATTTTGATGTGATATATGCCAATCTAACACCATGTTAGCTATTTCATCTGTTATTTGATTCAATGCTCTTGGAATATGTGTAAATGTAATGGAATCAAAATGTCGAGATAACAGTCTAACCTGCAGGTATTTGCGAAAGAGGCACGGATCATGTACACGGTAAACATTGTTGAGCTGGAGGACGACTAGCTGAGAGTTGAGGAAGACGCTAAGGTGACAAATATGATGATGCTGGGCGTCAGTCAAGAGGCCAATGACAGCAGTGTATTCGGCTTGGTTATTGGTTGCTGGTCCCAAACATATGCCATTTGAATGTAGCATTTCATGTGATGGGGTGAAAATAGCCCAAGCAGCCGAAGCGAGATTTTGTGTCCAACGGCTGGCACCGTCGGCGTAACCAATGTGATAAGCTGGTGGAGGAGTCATTTGTCAAGAGCAAAAAGGATAGTTTAGATGAGAGGGTAGGGAAAAAATATTAAAAACACTAAACAAGAAAAAGGTAACCTAAAGTAGCCTGACTACTTCTAAGCATAAAATTTCTTGAGGTATAACCCATTGACGGGTTCTTTGAGTGTGAGGCCTTCGGGGGAGGCCAGGATGTATGTTCCTTTGGTGAGGCAATGTTGGATGATGTAAGGGCCATGCCAAAGTGATTCGAATTTGCCATGGCCAAAGGTATCATGAGCGATATCATAGGCGAGGACAAGGTCGCCTTCGTGAAATGAGCGAAGGTTGACATGGCGGTCAAAGGTAGCTTTGAATCATTTTTTAGCTGCCTCGTTGTTCTATAATTAGGATCGACGATCTTCATCCAGAGACTCCAAGTTCAGCAAGCGCTGCTCCATTGGAGCAGTATCGGGTAAAAGCTCGATTGCGGTGCGAAGGGTGGGAATTTCGCATTCGATGGGAAGAGTTGCCTCGATCCCATGGAATAAATGGAATGGCGTGAATCCTGTGGCAGTTTTCACTGCTGTGCGATAAGCCCATAGCATGGAAAATAACATATGATTCCAATTGGTTTTATGTTTATTAACCGTGCGTTGCAACATGGTCTTGAGGACTTTGTTCACTGCCTCGACCTGTCCGTTTGACTGAGGATAGTATGGTGAGGAAAACTTGTGGGAGAAGCCTAACCGAGATGAGAGTTCGACGAAGATATCATTCTCAAAATGTTTCCCATGATTGGAAACTAGTTGGAGTGGTACTCCGAACCGGGATATGACGTGGTTAAAGAAAAAACGCGCTGCAGTGTCAGCGGTGTTGTTGAAGGTGGGCATAACTTCATCCCATTTGGTGAAGTAATCAACAATGAAAACAATGTATTTGTGACCATTGTTGGAGGGGGGATTACAAGTCATAAAATCAATGCCTCATTTACAAAAGGGGCCTGCAGTGATGACTGGGTGAAGAAGAGCGGGGGGAGCGCGGGCTTTGTTGGCATAGAGCTGACATTGTTCACATCGTTTCACGGCGTGAATGCAATCATGGAACAAGGTAGGCCAAAAGTAACTAGCCTGGATAATCTTCTGAGCCATGGATATACCCAAAAGATGGCCCCCACACGCGCCGTTGTGGCAGTCGTTTAAGACTCTATCGGCCTCGTCAATAGTCAGGCAGCGACGAAGGATGGTGTCAACGCCCTGCCAGTATAGGATGTCTCCGATGAGGAGATAGCGGGGGGCCTGATGGCGAATGCGTCGATGATCATCTCGTGATAAGTGATTACCAAACTTTTGAGTTCGTAGGTAGACGAGAAGGTCGCCATACCAAGGATCATCCGACGCGATGTAAAAGAGATGTTCGTCAGGGAAGTCAGTATTGACGGGGGCACTGGGCGTGTCAGAGGGAAGGTCCGTGACTAGTTCGGCGAGAACGAGGGCCTTCTTACTCTTTGGTGTTGAGAACTCGAGGTCGTACTCCTGAAGGATAACGATCCATTGAGCAAATTTGTCGTTAACTTGGCGACGACTGAGAAAATATTGCATAGGATTAGAATCTGCAATGACCTTGGTGGTGCGAAGCAGAATGTAATGACGCAGTTTCTGAACTACAAGGACAACTGCAAGAGAAAGTTTCTCTTCGTGTTTGTACTTCAGGGGAGGCCCGGAGAGGTTCTTACTAACGTAGTAAATGACGTGTTCACGATTGTCATCTCCAAGCTGGATGAGGACACCGGCTACTGATACAGCTGATGCTGATACGTAGAGGATGTAGTCGCGATTGTAATCCGGTGCACTAATCAAAGGTGCATTGGAAAGTGTTGTTTTAAGATCGTCAAATGATTGTCGGGCATAGTCATCCCAATGAAAAGGGATGTCATGATGTAGTAAGCGAACGAAACCATGTGCGCGTATAGCGTAATCAGGAACAAAGCGTCTGAGGAAGTTAGCTTTACCCTGTAGACTCTGAAGTTGTCGTATATTCCGAGGAGCTGGAATCTCGGTGATGGCTTTGACTTTGAGGGGGTCCACGGTGATACCGCTTTGTGAAACGATAAAACCAAGGAGGCGCCCTGCTGTGACACAGAACACACACTTGAGCTAGTTCAAGCGGATGTTGTACTGGCGGCATCATTGAAAGATGATTCGTAAATCATCTAGATGTTGGGTGCRTTTCTTAGATCGAGCTGTGAGGTCATCTAAGTAGGCGAGGATGATTTCAGCCAGATCGTGAAATATGTATGTCATGGCCCGCTGGAAAGTTGCGCCGACATTCTTTAATCCAAAAGGCATGATACGATATGCGAAAGTACCCCATGGGGTAATGAATGCAGTTTTATACTGATCGGCTAGGTGGATTTGAATTTGGTTATAGCCGGAGAATCCGTCCATGAAGGAGAGAGCCTCGTGGCCGACACAGTCATCGATAACCTGATCGATGAAGGGCATTGGAAAGTTGTCTTTTGGACATGCGTTATTGAGATCGCGAAAGTTTGTGCAGACGCGGATCATTCCCTGTTTCTTGTCGATGGGTACAGGGTTGGAATCCCATGAGGTGTAAGTGATGGGGTAAATAAACCCGGCTGTACGTAATTTGTCAATTTCGGCTTTGATAGCTGCGGCTTTGGATGGGTGTAGCGGTCGTTGTTTCTGGCAAACGGGGGTGATGTCCGGCCAAGTTTCGATGCGATGTTCGATGATAGATGGATCGAGCCTGGGCATCTCTGTGTATGACCAAGCAAAGATATCTCTGTATTCTTGGAAGAGGGCTTTGTATGTGGCAATTTCCTGGGGAGTGCAAGCAGCTCCAATGCTGATTTCTTCGACAACACCACTTTTGATGGAAATGTCGATTTTGATGGTGGGGGAAATGTTGGCCATATTACCTTCTTCAAAAGTGTCTGGGGCGGGGATGGGATTCTTGAACCAATCAATAGTCCCATATGGGATAAAATCTTTGGTTTCGACCGTGTACACGGGGTTTTGATTAGGAGGCATGAGGGCTTCCTGTGGGAGGAAGAGTGCACGATGATGTAGTGCGTCCCAAGGAAAGTCTGGGTTGTGTAGTTCTTCTAGTATTTCCTCGTCGTTGTGGAAACGACGGGAATATAAGGGGTCGTGATGAGTGATCTCAGTGCTAGTATGATTGCCCCTTGCTGGTGGAGAAAGGGGAGGTATATAAGCAGGAGGTGAGGGTTCACTCGACATAATCCATATGTTGAAGTACTGAGGGGTGCCAGTAGTGGTTGGGTGGAGGGTCTCTGTATAAATAGGAGAGTTGGGAGGATTGCGGGGTAACTCCTCAGAGACGTCATTTAAGAACCATGGAGGCATCGGGAGTGCCTCAGGCTCTAGAGGATTGACATGACGATCTCCCGGTGGTGAAGTAATGTCAATTATTGGCTCGGTGGGTTGGTGTCGTCGGGCCACCTGACGTTGCCTGTAGGCAAGGATCATAGGACATTGGTATGTAAAGTGGGTTAGTGAATCACAGAGAGAACAAGGGCATCTCATACGTTCATTAACTGAAGTAGTGACATAACGAATGTCAGTGATATTTGAAGAGGACGTGGCAGGGCGTGGGTTGTTCTAGAAATTCTGGCGTACAGTCGCTAACGTCTGCCAAAAACGTGGCAGTGCTGGGCAATGGTGAGTGTAATGGCCATATTCTGAACATATAGCACACACAAATTTAGTCTTCAACCCTTTACTACTGCAAGGGTTGGGGGTAGGGGTACTTGCAGTAGGGACGGGAGTTGGTGGAGTGGGATTGGGGGGAATTAAATTCCGTAATTCAGGTAGGGATGGGCAGTTGTTGGCTTGGTGGCCCTCTTTCTCACATAGTGCGCAAGGTGGTGGGATGCGTGGGGGGACGGGAGCGGTGGGCTCCTTCTGCTTCCTCCTGCCCCCAGCTATAGCTGGGGGGGGAGGGAGTATGGGGGTAGTGGGGGGGGGTGGGGATGAGGACAGGAATCGCCATGGGGAGGCCTTCCTGTGGGCGAGGGACCATTTCAGGTGGACGTAAATACCACACTGGGATTGCTAACACCATGTTAGGTAGTGTAAGAGTTGCGGCTACCTGGAAAGATTCTACACCGGGTGGTGGGTAAAATAAGGGAATTTGAGTGAGGGGTCGAGGAACTGTCTCCCAAATGGGATTAGGCCCTTGAGGGGGTGTGGATTCATGGACTGTGGGGGTCAACGAGTTTGCAGGGGGCTCCTGTGGGAGTGATGCTACGACTGCTGAGACGTTAGGAATGACTGGAGCTTCCTGAGGAGGATGAGTATCCTCCATGTGAGTTTGATTAGATGTAACGACGCATACTTGATTAGGGGGAAGGAGTGGTGGTGCTCCATGGTACATCCCTAACAAGGATGGATCTTTGAAAATCCTGGGACCCATCTCTACGAGTGGATATACGTCTTGGTTGGTGTGGATGAGGGGAAGAATATTATCGACATTGGCAGAGGGGTTGGGCTTATAATATGAGACTTGGTCGATGATTACAATCTTTTCGTTGTGGGGAAACATGATTGTCTGAAAGACGGAAGAGGCCACTGCCTTCATAGCGTACATGTAGCTACGTCCGAACAAGATATTGTAATCGAGTGTGACATCGATCACTTTGATATCAATGAGAATGGTTTTTCCTCCGAGTTCAACAGGGACATTTTGAAGGAGCCCTTCAGGAGAGGATGGTCGTCCTTCATAAGCTCGTAATGTGATGGCGGATGGTGTTAGTTTTGGAGAACCAAGTTTCTGCCATATTGTTTTGGACATGATGCATGTAGATGCCCCTTCATCGATGATACACCGATGGATGGTGATGTTCCGTATTTTTACTGGTACTTGAATAGCAACTGCGGCGGGAAGGCGAGGTTCGCTACTATCAAGGTCAAAGGTGATAAGTCGAGTATCGGCGGGGTCGACTGCCCCAAAGGTGGAAAGTATTGATTTCCGTTGTGTCGGACAAGTCTGGAGGAATTCCAATACTAACATGGCGGCTGGGGATTGTGCTAAGTCGTCCACCAAGCTGTAATTGTGAGCTGCCCTAGCCTGTGGGTTGTGAACATTCCTGCGCAAAGGGATGCGAGGGATGCGTAATGGTGGTTCTACGGAAGGGTGAGGGATGACTACATGGGGTGCCGCTGGTGTAGGGTTTGTCTCTAGAGAGGTAGAAGTAAACTCAGTCGGATACTGATGATTCCTTGTTTGCAGAAGGATCTCCTCCTCACTGGTGAGGAGAATGGTACGCTCAACTGGATTGTTAGGGTTGTGGTATTGTCCTGCTTGAGGTGGGGGATGTTGTGCATCCTCTTGTGTGTTTACCACGCCCTGATGTGGAATAGGATTTTGCAGTACGGCGAGAGGGGGTTGTTGCACATACTGTTGTTGTGCCTGCTGCGAGGCAGGTTGTGCAGGGGTAGGGGGAAGATTCCCCGAGTCTTTCAACCTTTTGAAATCTGTGATCTGGGGGCAATGGTGGGTGTAATGACCGTACATGCCACAAAGAGCACAAGGGTGAATGGTTTTAACGTATTCCACCCTTGGCGTTTGTTGTGATTGCCCCCTTGGGGGTTTTGGTGTCCTTGGTTCTGGTTGCCCCCATGGGGTTGGTGTTGTGGGGGATGGTTCCCGCCTTGACCAGGATTGTTGTTATTCCTATTCTTTCCTTTCCTCCTGTTATTTTTTGCTGGATGAGGTGGGTTGGCAGTATTCAATTGTTCAAAATTCTTGTATTGTTGAGCAGCGGAAGGTTGAACAAAATTCACCCCCACATGGGGATGTGGGGGTGCCATGGTTTGTGGAGGGCCAGGAAAGGGGAAGTATGGATTTTGCGGGGGTACTGATCCATAAGGTATGTAAGAGGGCATCGTGCTTTCACTAGTACTGTAAGCTGATGATGAGGGAGTACCACTACTTGTGGAAATAGGTGGATGTATGGGAGGTGCCGGGGGAGGTCCACTGACGGGTGGAGGTGTAGCAACAGGGTATAGCTATTGATAAGCGGGTGGGGGGTAGTAAGGAGTGCCCCCATAAACCGGCGGGTATTGAGGTGTGCCATACATCGGTGGTTGTTGGGGTTGTGGACCATGGTGTGTGGTGGCACCTATTAGTCCGTCTGTTGAATGAGACATCCCAGGTTT
>ML777493.1:1271001-1290598 GCA_009831015.1 Picea engelmannii | reverse complement strand
AATTCTCTGCTAAAACAGTGAGTCTTCATGGCTATTTATAGCATTTTTCCAGGTGGTCACATAACCAACTTCCGGTGTGAACACAGACCTGTTTAGGGTTCACTTAGGTCATTAATTCACCGAATTTGCAGAGCCGACCTTGATTCGAGAGTCAAATAATCTTGGGGTTCGGTCCATAGGCGGTCGGGAGGCCAACTTATGCAATTAATGCACCGTATTAGCAGATACGTGGGCTTTTGTGTTGACAGGGCGCGTCGGGCGCGCATGCGCTAGTAACACGTTTTTGTCCCGCGCATATGCGCACGCATCAAGCTGCTATAAAGCGCCCTTCAATTTTTGGTTACTTTGTATAGTTTTTGACCCTTCTAGAATGCTGTGAACTTAATTCAGTGCCATGAATCACTTCATTTCTGTTTTGATTATGTGGAGTTCTTGTCGCCATGTGCAGACGAAATTTCAGTGATAATGGAGATGTCGAAGCCCTTGTAAATGTTTGTTGAAGGAATATAAAAGAAGATAGGATTGCCTTCATATTTTTTATCTTGCTTGTCATTAAGTAACTGTGTGAATGTTGTGTTATTTGTCATTATGTTTTATGTGTGTATGTGCATATAAATGGATTGTTGAATGAATCCTTAGTGTTTATTTAATTTTCAATTGTTTCACTTTTGAAATCTCGATGAAAGGAGTGAATAACGTGCACACAAGGAGTGCGAAGGCTGAACTGTTACAAGTCCAGAATCTCAGGAGGGATTTCATAAGTTTACAAAGAGAAAGTACAAGGGGTGTGCCTATACTCATAGGAGTATAAAATATCAAAGAGAATATTGGTGCAAAGTGTGCACAGACTCAACACTCCATTAAGTGTTGAGAAATATCTAAGGAGAGATAGCGCAAGGAGTGCATAGAGGAGACTACTTTAAATCCCAAGCCAAAGAGGGAAGTGCAAGGCATGTGCCAAGGTTCAAGTATTTTAAGCATGAAAAATATCAGGAGGGAAGCACAAGGCATGCGATACAGTCTAAGTTCTTCAAGTGAAAAATATTAAGGAAGAGAAAATCTCTTTGTTTAGAGGTGGACAGACTAGATCTATTCGGGGCAAGACAAACTCCCTCATAGCCATTGGATCCAGGTAAGAAGTGTGGATGGGAACCCTTAATTACTTAGGACTTCGATTCTCCGACAGTTCTTAGGTGTGTGTTGTGAAAGAGGAAAATGCCTTGAAGGATCGAAGCCATGGAGTGAATCTACAATGTAGATTACAGGTCAAACTTCCTTTCATCGGATCCTCGAGTGGTTCGATGATTCGACACTTCGGGAAAAATTGATTTTTGTTGTGCAAAGTGAAGAACTCCCCAAATTCCCAAAGTCTAGAGTCAATCTGGACCATTGGTTGACGAGTACACATGTCCACAGATTAAAGAGTATCTAAAAGTTTGACTATTTGGAGTATTGTGAGTCAAAGTTACTTTGGTGCGAAAAGGCTCGAAGTCCCAAAGCTAGGATTCAATCGTGACCGTTCATTTTTGGGTAAAGGAGGACCATATATCTCCATTGTCCACCAATTTGGCATTCGATGATTCGAGAGTCTAGTGGTGATTAGGAGATAAAATCCCCAAAGCCCAGAGTTTTGGATTATATCACAATCCTTGGCTATCAAATAAATGTGGAACAATAATCCTTGGGTCCTCCAGGAGTTCACTAGTTTGATGTTCGAACGATTTGGAGTATTGCATCATAAAAACTCTCGAAGCCCAAAGTTCCAAAGCTCTAGTATGAGAATTCACCAGTTTTGTGTTCAAAGGTTTTGGAAGGTGTTGAGGGAAACAATCTTGATTCTCAAATATCCAGAGAACCTAAGTTACTTCTTATGAAATTTTAAGCCCTAGGTTTTGGCCCGAGGTCATGTGAAAACTCCGTTGGAGTAAAAGGACCCTCGCGAACCCGAATTTATCATGCAGTTAAAGGCAAAAAGTCCTGTCGATAGGATTCTACGGGTTCTGTGGGGAACCGAGAGTCACTCCGGCTCTCGTGTAAATCGATACTAGACTGGGAGGTTTCACGAGACCCCTAGGTGGTGTGGGGGTTTTCATCATTACTGTAGGTGGTTTTTGGCCATACACCATTTCATACTGTGTCATTTTGGATTTTGTATGATAATAAGTATTGTATCATCATTCTACCAATGATAACCATTGAATCCACTGATGTTGTTTTTCCAAGGGAAAACAACGCAAGTAGGTTTTCAAACATTTATTAACAAATTTCATTTGGTCATTCATTTGGCGGTGGTATGCTCTTATCATGTTGAATTTTTTTCCCTGTAATTTAAAATATTATTTCCAAAATGTGTTGGTGAAAGTTGGGTCACGATTGGACATAATCGATGTTGGCAAGCCATTTAGTTTGAAATTTTGATCAATGAAAACTTTTGCTACCATAGTGGGCATAAAAGGGTGTGTTAAGGAAGAAAAATGTGCATACTTTGAGAGGCAATCTACCACAACCATGATGACTGGCTTGTTTCCCTATTTTGGAAGGTCCATGATAAATTCCATGGAGATATCAGTGCAAATAGAATATGAAATGGGTAATGGTTGTGGAGCTCTTGGGTTCTTGACAGTTTCACCTTTATGGCATTGGAAAATATCACATTTGATGACTGATTTAAGGGTGTATGTTTTCAATCCTTCCCATAAAAAAGAATGATGAGAACGAGCATATGTCTTTTGGAATCCTTAGTGACCCACATTATCATATGAATGAAAATCATTTAAGATCATGGGCTTGAGTGATAAATTTAGAGACAGAACCAATCACTCCTTATGCCAGAGGATATTGTCTTTCCAAGTGTAGTCGGTGGGCGGGTTACGGTCCTCCTGAATTCTCTGAATTACCCAAGAGATGGTTGGGTGGGTTAGTCACTCTTGTTGAATTTACTCAATCCAATTAGGAAATGGTAATGATAATGAAAATTGGGAACCTTCATCCTCATATTGTCTTGAAAATTCATCTAACACTACATTTTCTTTTCCTTTTTTTTTTATATATGATCTCATAAGCATAACCCAACATTTTGGTCAGCCACTTGTTTTGTTCCAGGGAGGAAAACCTCTACTCTAGGAAACAATTCAGACTTTGGTGATCTATTTTGATCTAAAAACAATGCACCAATAGATATGGTCTCCAACTATGCGCAACATGGACAATGGCCATAATTTCCTTTTTATATCTATATTTTCTCAAATTGCGCCCACTCAAATCCTGTCTAGTGAAAGAAATAGGTCTACGTTTTGTTTTAGAACTGTGCCAATACCAATTCCTAAAGCATCATATTCCACAACAAAAAAATTGTTTAAATCAAGGGCTTTAAACCTGTGAATTCCTTCTTGTTGATATTAAGAGGGGGTTGAATCAATATCAAGTATAATTTATCAATTTTTTTATCTTTACTTTTCAATCAAATACTATGTCCAATATACAATAAAGAGCAGAAGAAGAGATACACAATGCACAATAGATTTACATGGAAATCCATGAAATGTTTTTCTTATATAATAGAATATTACATTCAAAGGAACCTACAACTGCCAAGATTCTCGAGCTCCAACTAGAAGGAGGCTCCAACTGCCTTGTTTATAGGCTCCAACCTAAAGGAAGCTACAACTCCCTATATTCTCTAGCTCCAACAAGAAGGAGGATAAAACCCTCTTTCCTTTCCCCTTCCCTCCACCCTTCAATATCTATATAAAATAATAAATGTATCAAACCATAATCATCATACTGAGTATAAAAACTGTATAGAAAGATCTACCAAAATATTCAAGAATATACTTCAAATCATGTGCCAAAACTATAATACCATAGATCCTCACTTGAAAAAATTGAACAACCAACGACACCTCACGTGATGAGGCTAGGACCACCCACAAGGGCCTTGCAGGGAACTGTATGCTCAAATAGTGATGGAATAATCATATATCAGTTTTCAAAAATCCTCCTCGCACTTGCAACTTCGACCTTCCTTGCACCTATAGCTTTGAGTCCTCCTACACGTTTTCTACCAAACTTGTGCTTAGAGATGATTATATTGGATTATCATAACGAGTGGTTATTCAATGTGTATTTATACCCTTCAATTACTTCCCTTTATTGAATTCGAGGCCAACTTAACACTTCTTGTTTTGCAACAACTTTCTTTAATTGACTTTAGGGTCGACATGTAATTTCTTGTTTTAAATTCACATGGTCATTTTCAAGAAGGAATATTTTCTCAACTGTGAGGAGCCATGTTGTGTAGCACCTATCGTTAGAAATGGATGGGTGAGGGATATCAATCCATGGGGGTTCTACATGAAATTGAATTTTCCTTCATGCTCTTTCTTTTCAAACAATCTGCAAGGATTCTGAACTTATTCTAGGGTTGACATCAATGAAAACCAATTTTCCAACAATCTCCCCCTTTGTCATTGATGCAAATACTCATGCTTCCCATGTCATCATGCTCCTAATATTTCTCTCTCCCTTTAACATAAATGGAAAAGGGATACTCTTTTCCTTGGGGATTATCCCCATGAACACATGGTGCTCAATAATACTTCTCCTTCTTTTTATGTCTTCTTATCCTTTCTTTCTTTGTTATGGTCCTTGTATCTCTTTTGTGTGAATTCAAATTTATTTCTCTTATCTTTATCTAGGATGTATATGTTATTTGGTATTCTTATTTATATTGCAAACAATATTTCTAAGTCTTCTTCTCTAATTTCACATCTTCGATAGTAAAAATCGAGGTTGTATCCTTGATCACATATTTTACTGACACTAAGGATATTATGGTTAAGATATTTAACCAATAGGACATTTTCTACATTTACATTTTCACTTCCAAGATTTACTACACCTTTTCTAAGTATTTTGATAGATGAGTCATCTCCAAATGCAACACTGCCACTTTTTCTTTTATTTAAGCTGATAAATTCGTCTTGGCCCCAGTCATGTGTGTTGAGAACCAATTGTCTATGTACCACTCATCTTCTTCTTTATCTTCAATGATCAGTTCTATTAGAAAATGTTTCTTTTTTGGATTCTCTTTCCTTATCCATATTCTAGTTGTTTTTATGATAGGAGAATCTTCTTTGATATCTGTGCAATCTCATGCTTTGTGACAAAGATCATTTCATTTTTAGCATACAATATTTTGATTCATCGGTCGATCAAATGGATTTTAATTTTTGTTGACAAATCCATAAGCATTTCCATATCTTTTGTTTACATGATAATCCCTTGGATATATATAATCATTTATGTTTCTAATATAGTTTTTTTTTACATTGATTTTTTAGTGAATTTATTTGTGTCCAAAGTTTCTACAATTATAACAATGACCAAGAAAAATGTTCTCATACCTGATAGGAAGTGACCTTGTTTGTGCTTCATTCCTTCTGAATTTCGATCTTCTATTCTAGGTCAAGGTGTTATGTTCATGTTTTTCTTCAACACCCTCTTGATTATTCTCATACATGGTAGGAAGGGACTTGCCCAGGGGTCCTAAATCCCCTTTAACTCAACAGAAGGAACCAAACCTGTCGTCGAGGCCCAATTAGACTCTGGAACGTTTAATAGTGGTATGGTTCTCCAGATATTGTGATCCGGAAAAAATAATTGATGGGATTTACATTTTCTTGTGAAGGCTTTATCCCTCGATTCAGACATTATATCTTTTGTATTTTCTCTTAGGTGGGACTGAGATAAGATAGGGTCCGTATAAACCAACCAGGAAAAAAATTGGGAACAAACTTAACAACTAGAGAAGATGCTGAGCTTGGGATAACCCTTTCACTCTAGCATGTAGACCATGATCGTCTACCACAGGCCTAGTACTAATACATTAACCATGCCGGTATTCCAATTACTGACTGAGATACAACTTATCAAAAGAAAACATGCATGCTATAAACAATGTCAAGTAAAATAATTCACTTAACTCTAATCATCAATCACATAATAACAAAACACTTTATTTTCATCATTAAAGAAAAGAACCGTAAAACATTGCATTAGATAACTTATCAATAGATTTAGTATCTCTTACTCATTACAACATCCATTCATGAGATGAGATAAGAAATAATTCTTCTCCACATCCAATCATACATGCATTTGATGAAAGAAACAAACTTGTCTCTGGTCCCAAAAGGACTTCTCAATTAAAGGAAGCCCCGCAATAGTTCTTAACAAAACCAAAAATGAGGGTCTTTGCAACAACCATCGACCTTCACTAATAGGTTGATCCTCCTATTTATAACATACTATTAACTAAAAATAACTACTAATGTGAAACTAAGTAAAACAAAACTCACCACATGGCACTCTCTTCTATCAATTTTTCTAAGAGTCATCTCAAGATATCACTTAAGTGGGTGACTCTTTTCATACTCTCATGACTTGATGAATAGATCCTCACATGTATTGGCATATGGGAATCTATGTTTTTCCATTGGGGCCAAGTGAATCTCTCTTATATCTACCGCTTGTGCCCGATACTTGAATATACTGGAACTTAGCTGTTTCAACATGGCCCGAGCTTTGATCGGGTGCTCCATAAACTGTCGCACCTATCTTGACACTATGTCTATCCTCTTTGATATTTCTTCAACCCATGATGAGTCTTTCTCAGCGTGAAACTTGACTATGTCACGTAAGTCGACAAAGTCATCGGGTGTGCCAAACTCGAGGAGTCTAATGTCTTTCATCACCCGATTGATCTTGATCCATCTTTTCTCTCACTTGGCCCATTTCTCTTGGATTTCTCGATGACGTTCCCGTGACATTTTAACCCAATACTCGATCAATTTTCTTATACAGTCGATGTTGCTTTCCCTTAGCACTTGGATGTTGTGCACCCAATACTTGACCCTTTTGCACCGCACTCATATAGTTGATTCTTTCCATGGATTGTTGTGCTTTCTCGTACCACCTCTCCATATCTTTGCATGTGGCCAGTTCCACGAGGGTGTCTTCTTGCAGATCAACTATCCTTGTAGGGAATATGTGTCGTTCATATGTAAACTTGTTGTAGGCCTCCTTGAATTTTCTCCTTAGGTACACCGCGACCTGTGTGGTGTCCTGGTAATATTTCGCCAAGTGGTGCAAATGTTCCAATTATTTTAAAGCAGTATCCACCTCCTCTTCATCCATTTTATCTCTGTCTAGGGTGGCATCTGTAATTTCCATCCCTGCACCGATAAGTTTAGACGTCTTAGCATGCTCTGTGTTGATCAGGTTTTCCTCCATAGTGATGAGGATGGAGCGATCTAAAGTGATCCGCCTCTTCTAGGTGCCTGTCTGGATGATATACTTCATTTTCTAGTCATAAGTGATGGAATGTATTTCAGCTACTTCATCCATGGTTTCGGGGATTTTCTGATCTCCCCAGGTGAGTGTATTCCCCAGACTCACGATGGTATATACTTGTTCAAGACTAGGCTCTTTAACTTCCTCCCTATGTTTTGAAGGCCTGACTTTTGTTTGTCTCTCATCAGGGGAGTTGAGTACCAGTTTAAATTGAGGCATGGGGGTGTTATATGATAAATTCGTAGGTGCGGACACTAACCAATCTCCCTAGATCCACCTGGATCTAGAACAAAATAGGACAAAATAATACACTTTCCCTAGATCTAGCCTATTGAATGAACTAAGAGGTAAGGATTATGGACATACCTTATGAATGCTTTCCCTAGATCTCTGTTGTTCCAAGCTTCACTCCAATGCTCTCGTCCCATCCATTTCACAACAAAACAAACCAATCAAAGTAAAGGAAAATTAATATATTCAATGACTAGTCTATACATATGATCAAGGAATTATGTAATAAAGTGACATCATCTTTATGGGAAAGGGACATATTGCTGTATTGAATTAATTGAAAGTGAAACTTACAACCTGAGACTTGATTTCATAGGTCTCCTTTCGATGGCTTCTAGCTCTGACACACACACTTGCTCATGCATGAAGAAAATCAACTACTTGTGATGACCTTGTTGTTGTCTCTAGCTGTTGTAGCATCAGTCCTCCATACAGTCTTGCACTAATTCTCTAATCAATATCTTGCTAACTTGCTGCTTGCTTAACTTAACCCCTTCCATGAGCAATCTCCTCAATATATAGGAAGAGATAGATTAGTTACTTGGATAGGGAATGATCCCAAGATATATGGAATGACAGTACTTGAATAACCACTCGAAAGCCAACTCACCCTTCTATAAGATTCCCTTATAGAAGGTTCGAGATCTTTATCTTTTTCCCTTTTAAGAGAATTTTCACACCCTAACAATGAGTACAGTGTGAGAAGTTCGCACCCCAACTTAAGGTAGCCTACGAGAATCAAGAATTCTCGCAGGAGAATATACAAGTAGCCTGCGAACATGTTTCAAAATGTGAGTTATGGAAGAAGACAATTGTAACTTTTCTCAGGAAAGTGTTCTTGGTAAAGAGCTTGATTTTCCATCATCATGACATCATAATGACATCATCACAATGACCAAATTTGTGGATAACAGAATTCCCCCCAAAGTCTGAGAGCGGAACGAGTGACAGTCGATAGACTTTGTAAGCTGCATGTGTGTGTCAAGAACCAAAAGCACATCTAATCAGAGACCTGCAAACATCCAAGCATCAACAGAATATCATATATATCAATTTCGAGGTAGGCATTCTCATACTCAGATCATAGACTGATGACATCATAAACCAAGGTCATGGCCACTAATCATACACTGTGGATCCATGCCGTCACTATATAGCACAGCCACCTGAATACACTGTGGATCTGTGCGAAATTTTTTTAGTCAAGACGACATAGCCAGGAAACATACAGAGTGGATCTATGTGTCACAAATAATACATACTCCATCGTAACCTGTATCTTAAAGATAATATCCAGGGTCTTCAAGCCTCATCGCCCAAAGTACGAATCTTACCATGTGATTACATGTGTCGAAGTCGAACATGGTAGAAACCACTTGATTACTGGTCATTGATGTAACCGTTAACAAGTGCGAGGGAAATCACCATTAATGTCAATGACTCCCAAGGTACTATAGTACAATCCATTGACTGTGAACAAATGATTTGATGTCGAACAGTTGACGGAATCTTTTGATCAGAGGTCAATGATGTAAACCCACTGTCGAAAGCGAGAAACTTGCCATTGAGGCATGCAAGATCCAAGGTACTGAATAATTTCTAAGCCTCGATTCCAGATAATGTGTTGAGGTCGATGAAATAAGACTCGTCATAGGAGGGCCTTGATGTATCCCCCATCAGTGACACGAAATGAGTAACAGAGTTTGAAAGTGAAACAAAGTATGTGGCAATTGGACTTTGGACACAGGGAAGGCCGACACAGAATGAATGGGCAACTGCAGATGGCTGACTCAAAAGAGGTGTAGACTGCTCTTGACCATATGAAGGACACGACCAATGATTTGGCAGCATTGACTCAAAGACAACACATGGAAAGACCTTGTTATTGAATCGAATGAGAGACAAATGGATTTCCCAAACTGGCTTCAAATGACGAATAGGGGGTGTCATGTTCAAGAGCAACACTTACTGCCAATTAACACAAAGATGAAACATATCTCTTTCCCAAATTTCCCCCCACCACTTTTGGCAAGTACCTCTTTATTTTTATGCAAGATTGAAGAGGATCACATATGCTTGTTGATATAAGCTCATCCTTCGGACGAGTCCCTCAGAGTAATTTAACGAAACCTAAGAAGGATTGGTTCGGTCCCATCACGGGCCAGTCAATGTTTGTTTAATGAGACCAGAGATAGAAAACTTGAAGGTTTTTCAGGATTATAGAGTTTGGAAAAACACTCAAAAGAGAACTCTCTCAGTTCCTTTTTCGTACAAATGTCCAACGAGACCGAAAAAGGGTTAAACTATCGCTTGAAGGACGCGTAACTTCAAATACTTTAACGAGCGTGAAAATAGAAAGATCGCTCGACGATATTTTCATGTTTAGGGAGTCGTGAAAAGAGCTTAAAGTTAACTCCAGGGGGGTTCCTTTTTCGTGTAACCACAACGAGCCCGGAAAAGAGATAAAACAACACTCGATCACATTCTCATGTTTTTTGCAAGTGCAAGAACGGATAAAATACACTTGAGGTTTTAGATCAAAACCATAGGAAACAAACAAAAACACATCATATCGCAAAAGTTTTTTGTCCATAATCATCGGCATTGGGTACTTGCAAGTCATTTTACTCACTTTCGTATTAGAAATTAGGGTAAAATAGTCAATAAATATAAAAAACCCACTTTTATCATGGTAAAAAGTAAATAAAACAAATTTACCATTCATTTTTACCATATTGTTTTACCCATTTACCATTGTAGTGCAAAAAAATTCCATTTTACCTCTGATCTTCATCGTCGATTTTCGGGAGCCTCGGGGCATCATTCCTACTAACCGTCTGGAGTATATTGGTAAGTTCTCCATTCTTTAGCTTTTCATGGTTTAATTTCATGATTTTAGTGGCTAAATTTCAAGTTTTGAGTTAGTTTTTGAAACCCTATGCGTGAATGAGGATTCTCGCAGGCTGCCCATACGGGGCCTACGAGAAGTTCTCATTCTCGCAGGTGGGCTTGAGCTACAGTGCGAGAAGTTCACACTGTGCACTATAAGCCACCTGCGAACAACGCAGATCCCAATTTTTTTTATAATATTTAGCCAATAAAACCAAATTTTCTCATGTTTTAGATCATTAACTATCTTCACATGATTTCCATGCAGGTTAATAACCATCGAAATGGTGCTCGAATGGAGAGAAAGGGAACACGAGGATGATAATGCAACTGCTGAAAACCACCCTCCGACTCTTGTTGCTTTAAGAGATTGTGGTCTCTTGAAATATTTCCGCATACCGAGCATGAGAGCCCAAGTTTGATTGCTAGAACACTTAGTCCGGATGTGGGATCCGGATCAACAGGTTTTTAATGTCGGTGCTCACACTTTGACAATCTACATTGAGGATATCTATTTCCTAACTAGGTTGTCAAGACGGGGTTCTTATGTTAGTTTGACTGGTAACCGCAAGGGTGGTATGAAAATGAGTGAGTATTGCCGAGAGTATTGTGTGCCAGAGGCTGAACGACAAAAAGGAAAAGTGGTCATTTGGGGAGTGACAGATATAACTCTCCATACCATTCTCTTCACTATCGCTCAGATGGAAGGAAGTGTTGCCCCGCATATGGCTCTGCAAAGCTATTTTCAATATGCCCTCGAGTGTATTGAGCCCCGGGTCTTCAACTGGGCTGACGCAGTTTTGCGCAATCTCAAGAAACAACTGACCAAATGCAGGCGTGGAAATCTAAAGCAGTTTGGTTATGGATCACTGCTGGTGTCTTTCTTCTGTGAGAGGGTTCCAGTGTATAGACTTCAGGCCGAGTGGCATTTTCCGGGTCCCAGGGATCCACGGATGTTATGATGGTGCCAACTCATGGCTAGACATGTGACAGGACCGATCGTCAGATATGACGATCTCTTCTTTGATTGGCTTCCAGGCCAAGTTCTGATGATAGAGGATTATGCGTATGCTGGCTTGGACTTTCGCGGTGATCCTGACCTTGCACTTCTTGAAGACGCACAGTGGGGAGATATTGGTAAGAAGTACACCAACTTTTATCTTTTTAGATGTTTTTGTATTTTCATCATATTAAATGTTTTTGGTTTTATGGTTTTATCCGAAGACTAACACCAAAATCTTGTTGATAACAAAAATGTTGGGGCATATAGACCTGCTGGTAGTTCTCCTATCCAACATCGAGGAGAGGCAGCAGTCGGAGTCCCCCAGTATGTCGAGGACTATCTTACAGTGGAGCAAAACTTAGAGGGTTTGATGGTCGATGTTCCAGAGATGCCTCTGGAGGAGATCCCACGACGCGATCAACGTCATACTGTGGGAGTCTCTACCTCCATGGGTTGCTTGCTCTGCAGAGTTGCCAGGACCTTAGCGTGCTATCGTGAACATCATTAGTGATGTCACTTTGTAGAAGCCAAGAGCTTCAATTTTTTATATTTTGGTCTTCGGACACATTTTGTAAAAACAAACTTTGATCGTTATATATATACATGGTTTCTACCGGCTTACTTTACATTTGTGTACAATTTAATGCATTTGATTTTATAAGTGATTTAAATGCCTATCCAATACATAATTAGCTAAAGCATCTGTCAATGTATTAAGACTTCTCAGAATGTGTTGATATTCTATGTAATCAAAATGTCGTTCCAAGAGGCGAATCCGCAAATATATCCTTAATAAAGTAGGACTTTGAATAGAATATACATTACTGAGTTGTAGTACTACCAACTGCGAGTCAAGTCGAACAACCAAGTAGTGAATTCTGAGAGAGATAGCATCAACCAATAATTCAACCACGGCACTATACTCTGCAATAATATTGGTTTCTCGGCCAAGACATATACCTTGTAGAGATATGAGTTCGTTTGTTGGGGCATAGATTGCCCAAGCAGCGGAAGCTAGGTTCCGAGTACTATGACTAGCACCGTCGGTGAAGCCAATATAAGGTAGCGAATACTCCGACATCTGGAAATCAAACACAACGTCACGTAAGGGTAGAGACCAGATAACGTCAAAACAAAACTAAAGTAACACACTCACTCAATATGATACATAAAATACAAGTAGTCATGCACAAATGACTTATGCGTAGTACTTCTTTAAGTACAACCCATTCCTGGGTTCACTCAAAGGTACACCATCATAATCAACTAGTTCATACTCTCCTTTTTCTAGCACTCTGCTAACAATGTAAGGCCCACACCACATTGGTTCGAATTTCCCAGCTCCTAGGACATCTTTATCTTGTTCATACAGAAGAACAAGATCTCCTTCAGAGAAGACACGAGGTTTGACATGCTTGTCATACTGTGCCTTAACATGTTTTTTCTGGGCTTCTATTACAAGAGTAGTGTCATGGCGAGTCTCGTCTAATCGTATCAAATACAACAGACGTTCCTCTTTGGCAGAAGTATTAGGTAATATCTCTACAGCTAACTTCAAAGACGGTATCTCAAATTCTATTGGAAGAATGGCTTCCATGCCATAAACTAATCGAAAAGGCATGAATCCTGTGGCAGACTTAACATATGTCCGATATGCCCACAATACCGAAAATAACATTGTGTGCCAGCTGGTTTTATGGATTCCTATCATCCGTCGAATCATAGTTATAAGAACCATATTGATGGCTTCGACCTGGCCATTGGCCTATGGATAATAGGGTGTTGAGCTGTCATGACGAAGGCCCAACTTCTTTGTAAGTTCAGACATCATGTTATTTCTAAAATGACTACCGTGATCAGTAATGATAGCCTGAGGAACACCAAAATGAGTGATGACATGGTTGAACAAGAATAAGGCTGCAATTTTCCCAGTATTATCGAATGTCGGCATTGCCTCGGCCCACTTTGTGAAATAATCAACAGCTACAATAATGTAACCATGCCCCCCGGCTGAGTGAGGGTGACATGTCATGAAATCAATGCCCCATTTAGCAAAAGGACTGACTGAGACTACAGGATGAAGGGGAGCAGGATGCGATTGAATCTTCTGATTATAAGTCTGGCAGGCATGACACTTCTGAACAGTAGTAATGCAGTCAGTGAATAGGGAAGGCCAAAAGTAACCTGCACGTAAGATCTTCTGGGTAGTAGCATACCCAGACATATGACCACCACATGCTCCTGAATGGCAGTCATTCAAATCTTTCTCAGCTTCGTCAAAAGTTAAACAATGCCAAAAGGCAGAGTCAATGCCTCGATGGTAAAGAGTATCACCGAGGATAATATAATGATGTGCTTGATAACAGACATGACGTCGTTCATTACTGGACAAATTAGGCCGAAAAGTTTGAGTTTGGAGAGATATAATGATATCTCCGTACCAAATATCGTTGGTACTGATAAGGAAAAGTGACTCGTCAGGTAACGAATCGACTGTTACCTTTTCCGTGGCAGTGTGGGGAAAATCACAAATTAACTCAGCAAAAACTAGAGATTTCTTCGACGTGGCATGATCGAATTCCAAATCGAATTCCTGGAGAATAACAATCCACTTGGAGTACTTTACCCCCAGCAATTGACGTGTCAATATGTGTTGCATGGGGTTACAGTGTGAAATCATGGTAGTCTTCCTGGAGAGAATATAATGACGGAAACGTTGGACTGCTTGGACAGCAGCCAAGGCCAGCTTCTCAACATGTTGGTACTTGATTTCCGTGGATGATAAACTTCTACTCAAGTAATAGATAACATGTTCATCGTGGTTATCATCCTCTTGAATGAGGACCATGCCAATAGTATACTCGGACACAGCTAGATAAAGAAAGTAATATCGACCATAATCCGGAGGAAAAAGAAGAGGAGCTTTTAAGAGGGATAACTTTAAAGCTTCAAAAGCGTTGTTAGCAACCTTATCCCAGACAAACTCTGAATCTTTCTTTAGAAGACGTGTGAAACCGCGAGTAATCTCGGCGTAATTTGGGATGAAACGACGAAGAAAGTTTTCTTTCCCCTGCAAACTTTGTAACTGACACAAAGAAGAAGGAGGAGGGAGATTAAGAATCGCCTCGACCTTGATAGGATCTACCCGGATCCCATAGCGTGAAACAATGAAACCAAGGAGACGACCTGATTCTACGCAAAAGACACATTTATAAGGATTTAGGCGAATGTGATAGAATCGGCAACGAACAAAAATTGCTCGGAGATGAGTAGGGTGATCGACTCGACGTAAAGAATGAGCCGGCAAATCGTCCAAATAAGGTTGAACAATATGCTTGATATCGTGAAATGCGTAAGACATAGCACGTTGAAACGTAGCACCCGCGTTCTTCAGACCGAAGGGAAGTTTCCTGTAGGTGAAAGTACCCCAAGGACAAATAAAAGTCGTTTTATGTTGGTCCTCAGGAGCGATATTGATTTGATTATAGCCGGAAAATCCATCCTTAAGAGAAAAGATTTCACTGCCGGCACAGTCATCGATGATTTGGTCAACCAAAGGGGTTGGAAAATTGTCCTTTGGACAAGCTTTGTTGATATCTCGATAATCAACACAAACTTGGATACTACCACCCTTTTTATCAATCGGTACGGGGTTGGAAACCCATTCTGTCAATTCCACGGGGTAAATGAAACTGGCTTTAAGAAGTTTTTCAACTTCAAGTTTAATAGCTGCCACTTTATGTGGATGGATAGGACGAAGGCACTGCCGGATTGGTTTAGCTTCGGGGTATGTCTTAATCTCATGAATGATGATAGCAGGGTCAATACCTGGCATCTCTTCRTAACTCTATGCAAAGATGTCACKAAATTCTTTAAACAAGGAAGTATAAGTGACAATTTCTTTGGAAGAACACGAAGCTCCAATATGAACATTCTCGACTATCCCAGGTTTCACTGAAATATCTATGGGCATCATGGGTGAAATGTTACTGAGGTTCCCTTCTGCAAACACATCTCGTGTAGATTGGGAAACCGTGGATATAACAACAACGGTCGACAGAGTCGAGATCCGCTGATAATTCTCAAGAGTCTGTTGTTCCAGAAACAAGATGGAATGATGATGCCCATCATCCCAAGGGGTATCTTCCATAACGAACATGATCATCTCATCAGTGGGAAAGATGACACGGAAAGGATAAGGAGACAACTCGTCAAAAGAAGAAGTAGAAGGGGATGTCGATTGAATGGCTTGATAAGCGGACTCAACCGGACTTAACGGCATAACGTTGCCGAAACGAATATGATCTCCGAGATCAGGGACTACCCAAGGGTCAACAGACACCGGAAGTTCATGAGGTATAGTAGAGATCATATTAATAGAAGCAATAAACAGGCATGGAAGATCGAGTGGTGGTGGTATGGGGAAAGTACCCATTAACGACGAGTCTTTTAAAAGACCGACACCAACATTCTCATAACCCGGTGGGGTTTTAGCGATGAAAGGCACATTGCCAACGTGAGTATCGGCATTAAAAAAGGCAAGTTGATCGACCGTAACCACTTTTCCTTGGTGAGGAAATCGTACGACACGAAAAAGGGTTGACACAACAGCACGCATAGAATCGACCCAACTTCGACCAAGTAGAATATTATAATCTAGGGGAGTATCAAAAACTTCGACTTCCACCTGGATGGTCTTACCTTCCAAAGTGATAGGCAACGATGGTAGAACACCATAAGGCTTAAAACCTGAGCCATTAAAGGCTCGCAAAGTGTTTTCTGATTCGTTTAACGGGGGAGAGACAATGGCTTTCCAACAAGAAAAAGACATTACACACGTAGAGGCACCCTCATCAATAACAGTCCGACAAATACTCTTGTCAGAGACCACAACTTGGATTTGAAATGCAAGCTGTGGGGGTAACCTTGGAATATGATCATCCAATTTAAAGACTATCAGATTCGTATCTGTTGGATCAATGCCACCTATAGCTTTCAACAACGCCCTTCATTGTGCAGGACAAGACTGAAGGACTTCCAGGGCAGACATCGCTGAGGGTGCTTGGGCCAGATCTTCGACAATGCTATAGTTATGGGCTGCCCGAGCATGAGGATTGAATGCCGACTTCTTAACGACACCTTTTGGAGGTCGTAAAACTATATCAAGACTCGGTTGTTCGAGATGAAGAGGACCGTTCGTAGGTGGGTTTGGTGGAGAAGGCTATACCAAATCGAGAGGTAAGTCGTCAACCTTCTCCTTAGAAGGAGTATAGTCTTTAGCTCTAGTGGTAAGTGCAACATTGTTTTTCGTGGAATCACCGGTGCACATCAAAACATAAGATGATGTAGAAGTAGAGGGTTGGTCGTGGATGACCAACGAAGCTTGTTGTTGAGACGGGAAGGGTTGAGACAAAATTGTCGGCGTAGAGGGCTTTGGTGTTCCTTGAAGGAACTTGTTAACCTTGGCACGTCTCGGACAATCCTTTGTGTAGTGATCATCACAACAGATAAGGCAAGGATAGCGTGGTTTGCGCTTATCCTGGTCATCAACAGGAGGTGATTTGGTTTGCTCATTTGGATTATTGTTTTTACCCTCCTTATTCTTGCCTCTCACTTTCCTAGACTTAGTCTTACCGGTCGACGTAGATTGAACAATGTTCACTTCAGAGGTTTTACCGGCAGGAGGAGTAGGAGACGGAGCACTTTGCACATTAGAAGAATTGGATTTCGGGGTTGTAGTTGAAACGGAATGTGAGTGGCTATAAGTGGAACCAATCACACCATCAGCTGCATGCGAGGCAGCCAGAGCAGTAGAAGTAGTAGAAGTACCAGGATGAGCTAAATCAGGTAGTAAATCATACAACGTTCCCGTTTGCGAATAAACGAGATCAAGATACTGAGCACGACTAATAGCCTGCTCTTCTGTGAAAACACCGCCCATAGCAATGTCTTTGCCAATTTTGTTTACAAAAGACTTGGTAAACCACTTTGCCAATAACTGATTAGGAAGCTCAAGTTTAATGAGACGTCGCCTCCGTCGCCCCTCATGAATATGATCTGATATATGAGTGCTCGAGCTTTGTTTGAAGGAGGTTAAAATCTCATTTCTGGTATCGTAACGAAACCGTAACTGGTAGTGTGTTAGAAAATCCATTGCAAGGGTGTTGAAATTGGAAAAGAAACCTCGTGGTAATTCAATGTACCACTTTGTAGCAGCACCCGTAAGAGTTAGTTGAAAGAGACGCAGTCTAATGGAGTCATCCATCAATGAGTTGGATGAACACCACAAGTGGAAAGTCATGACATGATTATTTGGGTCCTCTCCCACCTTCCCATCGAATTTGGGAATGTCCGATGGAAGCTTTGCAGGAATAGCAGGCCATTGGGGAGAGTGACAAATAGGATCACTGAGAATCTTGGACAAATCTGGCAGATCCAAAGTAGCAAGAAAAGGCAATTACCGATTCACTTGTGGATACTGGTGACTTTGGGGCGGAAGCCCTATCAGTAAACTAGTGGGACCGTATGCAGTCTGCCCCCAGAGGGAAGATCTTGGTTGGTTTGGTGGTGGTTGAATCGGATAGTAACCCCAAGGATTTTGACCTTGAGTTTGAGTAGTGACTTGAGGTTGAGTAGTCTAACCTGAACCCTAGATAGGATTAGTCACCCCTAGATATGGTTCGCCTATAGTAGGGACAGCTTGTTGCCCCCCAACATTTTGAGGAAAGTTTTGCATAAGTTGATTCCAATACTGGGCCAATGCAGGAGGTATGTTTTGTCCTAAAGGTGAGTTTGGTCCCCTATCAAAGGGACAGTTCCACCCGGAAGTTGTATACCAACCGTAGGTTGTGTAGTAACTATGTTATGTTCGGGAAAAGGAAAAGGAAACGTACTACCCTGTCCACCAACAGGATTGTGCAAGTTTTGTGAAACAGTCGTGATAATGCTACGAGGATTAGGATTGCCAGTGGGAAACAGAGGGAGTGTCGGGATGAAACCGGGAATAGCATGCCCAGGAAACTGAGGACCACTTGGAGAACCAACTGGAGTTTGAGGGGGTGTTGGATGGGAAACATTCAACGATGGATTCAGCGCATGGTAACCAGGAGGTAAATTTGGATTAGCCTCAGGAGTTCTCTGGGTATTGATAGGAGGAAGAGTAGTTGCAGTAATTCCGGTTTGGACACTCGTAGTATTTACGAGATGGGCCATCTTAGGAGGAAGAACAAAACGATAAGTGGTAGTCACTGGTGTAGTCTCTTCTTCAGGAGACACAGGAGGGTTGATTTCGTAGACAGGAGTGGATTTAGTACCAAACAAGACTCGTCGGAAATCACCTGACCAAAAAGAATCTTGGCCTACTACACCGTGAGAAGGCCCAATAGTTGATTCAGAGGATGTAACAAAGGTTTCTTCAGAAGGATTTATTTGTCCAACAGGTCTTTCACCACGACGAATGCGATAATCCTCTAGAGTATTAGTAATTCAAAATTCAGAAAGAGGATCAGTGGGTTCTACCTGTGGAGGTGGTGTAAAAACTTCTGGGACGTCACTGATGTCCACGTGTGGTAGAGTAACAAGGGGAATTTCACCCAGACGAGGAGAGTCCTCAGGGGTACCCTCAGGTGTTGTCGTATGCGAAGGTTGTGAAGCTTCCGGATGTTCTGGGGACAAACCTTGCATCCTCCGTGAACATCGTGGGGGAGCAATTGTAAACAAGTAACCAACTCCCCAACGAAAATCCTATGGCCAACTTCGAGAAAAGAACAACACACCCTAGCAAATAAAATCTAGAAGCAATCACCAAGCAAACAATACCTTCTAATATCGGAGCCACTAGTTGGTGATGAAATCCAACGTCACAACAACGAGACGAGAAGGGGTGGGGCTAAAATGGAAGATTTATGTTGACGACCTTCTTAACAGACTTACGCCCTGGTGTAAGCTCCCACACATAATCGTGGGTATACCCTCCAAGGAGCCCGAGTGAGTTTGATCAACGTCGATTCCAGGTACCGTGAAGACTTTCCCCTCCACAGTCACCTTGGGTAAGAACCTAGA
>ML777493.1:1244094-1270658 GCA_009831015.1 Picea engelmannii | reverse complement strand
TGTTAGAAGGGCTTCCCAGGACAATATGTTGCCAATGGAATTTGACACTCCCTAACTCAAGATGCTATTGTGTGTTTTTGAGCTTTTGGAGAGTGTGTCTCTCTTCCTACTCCAAAGCACTAGCCTAGCTAAATGTTGGTGTACAAGAGCCCTAGAAAAGAGTTACTAGATCAATTTTAATATTACATAATGTTTTTACAGGCTGTTGTTTACTCGAAGGTAACGGAAATGAAACTCATGATGTGTGACTCCGACCCAAATAATGCAAGGATATGATGAAATATAATTCTTTTCATTTGATGAATCCTAGGTATGGGAGAGAGAGAACAATTTCCGAATCAATCTCAATACTACAATGCAAATGCAATGCTCAATTTCTTTTCATATGCTAATGCAAACAATCATGTATCAATGAGCAAGTTCCATATGTCTTTTTCAAAACTTCAATACTCTTAAAGTTTGATTTTCAATGTTTTCGCAAAAAAGGCAAAAAACAAAAACTTGAAAGAAAACATGCAGTTCACTTTCCAAGAAGAACTCTGATAAATGAGAAAATAAAACCAAATTATAAAGACTCAAACAAACAACCCAATCTAATACTTTCAACGAAAGCAAAAAAAAAAGCAAACCAAGGAGCTTCTCAATGCAAATGAAAAATGGTCCTTTCGAACCAACAAGCACAAGAGAAACACCAAACACTCAAATCTCAACCAATCCCTGGTCCTCAGCTAGTCAGATACACTCAACTCCAGAAGTCAGAGAGAATGACAATGCCAACAAAAACTAAGAAATGAAAGTCAAGTTTCAAAAGCAAGAAAAACCTAGAAAACCTAGATCAGTTCCAGCAAGCCAACTAAAGAAAAAGATAGGTAAGTCATTGAATCAATAAGCCAAAGAGGTGTAAATCAACATATAGGAGCAATTGACAGAGTCAAAACTTGAATTCAAAAATTTCAAAAATATGTTCGCAGGCTAGTGTGGAACACAGTGCCAGAAACTGTGGTTCTTGTAGGCCACTTTGATGCAGCATGCGAACTATCTGCACTGAAATGTATATGCAAAGTGCGAAATTTCAAGGTTCTCGTAGACTGTTAATGGATACAGTGTGAGAATCCCTGAAACTAATGAAAAATTTGAAAGAGCAAGCAAAAATCAAACTGGCTTACAGACCCATAAGGTCTCTCAGGGTATCCTGAGGACTCAGAGACTAACAAATCAAAGGAAAAATGAAAACAGAGCAAATGGCCACAGAAAATTCAAAAACCAAAAAGACAAAAGGGATAGATCCCTAGTGGAGTCTCCAATTTTGTTATAGGATAAATCCGTAGGTGTGGACACTAACCGATCTCCCTAGATCCACCTGGATCTAGAACAAAACAGGACAGAATAATACACTTTCCCTAGATCTAGCCTATTGAATGAACTAAGAGGTAAGGATTATGGACATACCTTATGAATGCTTTCCTTAGATCTCTGTTGTTCCAAGCTTCACTCCAATGCTCTCGTCCCGTCCATATCACAACAAAACGAACCAATCGAAGTAAAGGCAGATTAATATATTCAATGACTAGTCTATACATATGATCAAGGAATTATGTAATAAAGTGACATCATCTTTATGGGAAAGGGACATATTGTTGTATTGAATTAATTGAAAGTGAAACTTACAACTTGAGCCTTGATGTCGTAGGTCTCCTTTCGATGGCTTCTAGCTCTGACACACACACTTGCTCATGCATGAAGAAAATCAACTACTTGTGATGACCTTGTTGTTGTCTCTAGCTGTTGTAGCATCAGTCCTCCATACAGTCTTGCACTAATTCTCTAATCAATCTCTTGCTAACTTGCTGCTTGCTTAACTTAACCCCTTCCATGAGCAATCTCCTCAATATATAGGAAGAGATAGATTAGTTACTTGGATAGGGAATGATCCCAAGATATCTGGAATGACAGTACTTGAATAACCACTCGAAAGCCAACTCACCCTTCTAGAAGATTCCCTTCTAGAAGGTTCGAGATATTTATCCTTTTCCCTTTTAAGAACATGTTCGCACCCTAACAATGAGTACAGTGCGAGAAGTTCACACCCCAGCTTAAGGTAGCCTGCGGGAATCAAGCATTCTCGCAAGAGAATATACAAGTAACCTGCGAACATGTTTCAAAATGTGAGTTCTGGAAGAAGACAACTGTAACTTTTCTTAGGAAAGTGTTCTTGGTAAAGAGCTTGATTTTCCATCATCATGACATCATCATGACATCATCACAATGACCAAATTTGTGGATAACAGGGGGGTAGGCTCTTGATCATCGACCATTGAGACACCAATTTCATGTTGTGTAGCTCGACCTTGGCTCATCCTTCAGACTATCATCTTGTGTCACCGGTGCATTGGGAAGATCAGTGCCTAAGACACTCTCGATTTCTTGTTCATTCTATGGAAGATCCTAAATTTGAGATTCATGAACTAGGGAAGATTCCTTATCTAGCTCCTTTTCCTCTTCGATATTTACAGGGGTCACAAGAGCTACTTCTCAGCTCTCATCATCATCATAGATTTTTATTAATTTTCTTAGGACGTTCGATGCACTTTCTCTCCCTAACATTTCGACCATCTCTAGTTGAGTCAAAACATCTATTGGTGATCCAAACGGTGGCGTTGTGAATTCAAGGTCATCTAACCCGATAATTTCATCAACATCTATCAATTCAGAGCCACTTGGGCCTATCTGGCTTTCATCTAGGTTGTCGGTATGGAGTCTTGTCATACCTATGAGGTCCGGGTCATCTTGAAGCTGATCAATTATCCTATGCACTTGTTCTATCATGAGTAACCCCCTTTCCCGTGCATATTGAGTCATGGGGAAACCTATATCTTGCACCAGGGATACCAAGGGGGATTTTGTTGTTTTAGTCACTATCATTTCTTCTCTAGCCCTAAGAGCCCCTTGAACCAATTTTTCTATTATAATTTCCTATTCATCCAGGCTCATGGCTTTGAAACTGGACATTTTGGGGTCAACCATCCTTGCCAGCACTTCGTCCCAGTCCTAAGCATTTTCTATGAAGACTTCATCTTCAAACTTGTTGTGGGCATATGGCCAATAGGAAGACACTTGCGTGGCATGTTTCAAGACCAAACCCTTTGGGTCATGTTTGCAGAATAGGTTGGTCTGGAATCTGAACTCCAATTGGATGAGTCCTTCCTGCTTGGCCTAAGTGGTTTCCTTCACCATGTAGAAGCCTACATGGAAACCATATGGTATGAGAACCCTTTTCTTATCCTTGACCAGAGTGGCATTGTAACCTTTTAGGATAGTCTAGTAGAATATCTCCCCCGCTACAATAAAACCAAGGACATGCACAGGTAGGAAATGAGGTTCTCCAGTGGCCCTGAACACTCTTATGTAGGTATCGCTCTCATCGAGATACCAGTGGATGACCTTTGATATCATCTTTTTTGCCACAGCTGATAGTCTCATACATTATTTCTTGAAAATAATAAAGTAAATGCATGTGATGAATTCATCGCAGATAAGGGAGTAGGATTTTTTTTACCTATTCTCCCATAAGATGATGAAATATACATGGACCAGAAGTTCTATGACGTGCCAGCTCAGGTTCATGCCGACAAAGACGTTTTTGGCACACATGAAATCCAGTAGAAACAAAGCCATGTATATGGTTGGAGTCTCTCCTTCTTTCAGTGTCTGAGCCTGTTGTATACAAATGCTCAGTTGCTTTGAAATGATGGATCCCTAGTTGAATCCACTCCTGGAAATGGCCATTGTGTAAGCTATAGGCATCCATTCCTTTGAACATCTAGAGCAGTCCTTTTCCCCATCCAATCAACATATTAGAGCCATCATGTAGATGTACGGCTCCCTTAAGTTGGTCATCTGGTACCAGTTGGAGCTCTGGTTGGTGTACTTTTTATCTTCTCTCCACCATGAAGCCATCAGCCAGTTGGTGTCATGGCGCTCGTAGAATTTCACAACAAAATCTGTATTTAGTAGCTCCTCTGGGTATCGAAGTTTGTAATATTTCTGGACCTCCACCGGAAGGAACACTCCAACACACTCGCCATTTTCGTCATTAATCAAATATTTTTGTGTGTCTATGTCATCAATGGGACTCTTCATGAGTTCTATGCAGGGGAACACTGGAGTTCTTCTTGCTACCATGTGCAGGTACGATATTTGAATATTAAACAAAACTTCATCGTTGAGCACTTATTGGGCTCTAAAGATGTCCTAAAAACAACCTTAGTTTAACATTAATTTATCAACCCGAGGATTCATCTTTTATCTCAAGAACATTAGCAAAGTCTATGCAGATAGCTTGTAGAGGCTAAAATCGTGTAGCTAAAGAAAATCTGAGTTTATCCACAATCAAGTTCCTCAAATGTTCATTTAAGGATTCTAAGATTAAGGTCTTACTTAACAGAATTGAAATCTGATTACTAACATGATGTGAATGAAAAGGAACTAGCTAATCTGCTAAATTCATTTAACTAAGAATAAATGATTGAATCTAAGTAAAAGACTTTCATAATTAACTATTAACTATTAATTGAATTGTTGGAAAATAAATAGCAAATTACTCTAATGGAAAGAAACAACAATTGTAATCTAATAAAAAGGGACAACAAATATAACTGAATGGAAAGGAACAACAATTGTAACTTTAACTGAAAGGAATGGCAAATGTAACCTATTTGAAAGAAACAACAAATGTGAATCTAAGTAAAAGGAACAACGCATATGAAAACACGAGGAACTATCAAGCAACAAACTATAGTAATGGAAGTTGGAATCAACAATCATTAACACTCAAGAGAAATGTTTATCTTCTGTATGCAAAACAATATTGAATCATTAACACACTTATGCACTCATCTTAGCTATCGTGAAAGAGAATTGAATCATAAAATAGAAATCAAACTGATACAATTACAGGTGAAATAATAGCTCCTTTAGACTGGGCCCTTGGTCCTTAGAAGCACTGCTACTAGAAACTCAATATGTAGAAATGGTGAAAACGATCAAATATTTTATTAACTTCATAGCTGGTACATCATTCACAAAAACTACTTGTGCAGATTAACTCTGAGTCTGAATACTTGAATACAATTCTTTGATTGTCTTTCAAGATATATTATCCTCTATATATACAATAATCTGAGTAAATCAAGCCATCCTGAGGATCGAAAGATCCTCAATGTTTCTTTACTATTATAAAGTTACAATATAGAAAATCAAATCACCTTTAAAACTTCTTTGTGCCAAAATTCCTTAACCTCCAATACCTCATGCATCTTCAAGATTTCCTTTTCTATTTCGGTTTTGACAATATTTATCCAATCCTATAACAGAATCAAACAATTCCAATTGTATTTTAGAATCTATTGAACATAACTTCAATAATATCACTAGAAGACATATTAATAATTTTCTATCCTATTTATCCATAATTAACAGAAAAGCCAATCAAGATTGTATCATGAACTGTGGGAATAAGGAGGATATTTCTACCTTTTACATAACCCAACATACCCCCCATCTTACCTTCTTTCATGTCATCATGCAAGATGAGATCTTACATGTAAAGCAGTGATGTTGTAAGGAGGGAAAGTTGGTTCACCAGGTCTCCTGAACCCATTACGTCTTTTGAGATCTATAAAAGCAACATCCTCCCTTTTCTTGTTAATTTGATAATCCTTATGGTAACTTTCTGGAGGAAACCAGATGATAGGGGGATTATACCTGCACCCAATCCAAGCAGGTCCTTCCTCCTGGAGCATTCTAGAATACCTTTCCACTATGTAGGTAGCTACAAAGAAATTCCTGAACCCAATGGGTTCCCTACTTTTGACTTCATTGGAGGATGCATCCCATCTCACCTTAGAAGCATCAAGAGATTGTTCTTTGAGTTCTCTAAAATATATGATGCCTGAACAGATAACCTGGCGATGGATGGAGGTGAGAGAGTCTCTGACCCCCTCCCTTTTCATAAAGGTTCTATGTCACGTAATGGTCGGAAAGGACTTTAGGGGCTCTCCTCTCATCCAGATATCTAACCCTATTTCCCTGTTTATAAAATTCTTGTGGGATTTGCCCCATATAACTTGGTTCTTAGTGAAGGACAGGAATGCCTAGAACTGAATGTCTCCAATAAAGGGACCAAGGTTATTTTTCCTGTCATCTTCCAAAATAAAATTATGGAAGTATAATTCACATAGAAAGTATTGTACCTTCTCTTCCTACTCTCTAAAACATGAAATGAATTCAGGGACAGTGGAAAATGTAATTGGCTTACCTACTCTGATGGATTTTACCCTTAACAACAAGTAACATTCCAACAAGAATAGGGTATAATTTGTGGCAAGGGATCTATAGTTGATTGCATCAGAGTAAACATCACAAATTTCCTTGATTTTCTTCAAAGCTTTTTCAAATTGGCTTTGTATTTTATTCACCTTCTCTTGGGCTCTGGTGAGCTCACAATATGTTTCACTTTATGTTGCTAACATAACCTTCAGTTGTTTAAAAACCTTTTGATGTTCAACCATAGTGATCATTTCATCTCTGGATTGAATCAATGCTTGTTGTTCTTGTACCAGTTCTTGCTTTAGCCTACCAATAATAGCATCATGTTCCCGAGAATGATATGCTTGATATTCTTCCATAGCGCCCATCTCATCTATGAACTGAGTTAATTCTTGTTGGGCTTGTATAAGCTCTTCTTCCAGTCTACCAATGATGGCACTATGTTCCTGAGATTGAGATGCTTGATGTTATTCCATAGTCATCAATTCATTTATGTTTTGAATCAAGATTTGTTGGGATTGCATCAATTCTTCCTCCAATTTCCTAATGGTGGCATCCTGCTCAAGGGATTGAGATATTTCCTCTAAGACTAGGGTATCTATCTGTACTTCAGCATCAACTATTTCTAAAGGAATTACTTCCTCATTCTGAGCTACTACATCCTCTATTGTTATTTCTTCAAGGTCTATCTGTGTTCCCACAGAGTTTGTAGTGACTTCTCTTTTATGAAGAGGGTTTCTTCCTTGCACTCTGGGCATTTTGTTTTTATTTCTTTGGTGTGCCTGATCTGTTTGTTCTAGCTGCTTCCTCAATTCTTTAATAATTTCTCTGAGTTTTCCAACCTTTATTTTTAATGCTTCAACTTTTTTATCCTTTCTCTTTAACAACTTGTTCTCCTTTTTCATCTTTCTAATTATCTTATGGCTTTTTCCTGCTTTATGTTTGTGAGGGGTCTCAAGGTCTTCTTCATTCTGATCAACAATTAGTTGTTCTTTTGTTCCTTCCAAGTGCTCTATCTGTTCAAGAGGGATTCTTGCCTTAGGGTGAGGTTATTCATGTGTTGTGTCCTCCGGGAATGACATTTCGATATTAGGGATTTTTTCAGTAGGTTTTGAAGAAGAGGATCGTTCTTGGTATTCTTTTGATTTATCTCTGTCAATTGAGGCCCCTAAGCTCCCTAAAACCTGAGCTATTTCTACCTCATATCTTTTCAAAAATTGTTCTGTCAGGTGCTCTAATGTTGGCTGGGTGTCTTCTTGACTGTTTCCCTGTGAAGTTTGTTCTATGTGCTTAATATCCTGGACAGTTTCTTGTAAGGATTGTTCTACAATGTCCTGAATTTCTTCAGGTCGTTTTGTTGTGTCCTGGATTTCTTCAGGGTTTCTTGTCTCTCTCCTTCTCCTTTTTCTCTCAATGGGGGATTTAGGAGCAACCGTTGCTCTTTTTCTCTTTCTGGTTAGTGCCCCTTCTTGTGAGGTCTGAGCCTATGTATGTGAGGTTTGAGCCTCTATCTGTGAGGTATGAGCCTCTATCTGTGAGGTTTGAGCCTCTGTAATTTGGACAGAGTCTGCCTCGAATTTGGGTTGAGGAAGTGGAACTTTTGTTTGGGTAGTGGTCTCCCCTCCCTGTATCTCTTCAATTTCCTGTGATGGATTTTCATGGTATAATTTAGGTTGTTCCTATTGAAAATGTCTATTGGTCTCAATGAGATCACTCTAGGTTAATTGGGTTTGACTCAGGGCCTTATTTTCTATCAATTTAACTAATCCATGGTGGCTGATGATAGTAACAAGATCCTTGGACTTCTGTGTTCTGACGGCAACCTCATGTAACATGGAATTTAGAAAAAGAGGTAGATTGATTACTAAACTTTGTTGTAGTGCCGCTAGTAGTTTGAGGTGGCGTGGTTGGATTAAATCATATCACCCATCACAGGTAATGTACCTCTTAATTACCCCTATTAATTATTTCCATGGTTCACTAAGGGTGTTGGGGTTAATCCCCTTTTCGTTTTTATCCAATTCCTCTCCAGGCTCTATGAAGGATTCTACAGCTTCTTTGAGCATTGTATATCTTCCTATCCACTGAATTCTTGAGTTAGGGAGACTTGTAACCTCTGCTACGGTTTTCAAAGTAATTGGAATTCGTATATCTTGAACCATGGATATTTCTCCATGGAAATTTTGAAAGAATTCAAGCGTGATGTTCATATCATAGCCTTGCAACCGGTTGAAATACTTCATCCATCCCAAGCGGTGTAGAATTTATCTAACCTGCTATGTTACCTATAGTAATGTTGGTTCCCTGCGCACACTTCAGCCACCCATTGTTCTATGAGAAAATGAGAACGACTATCGTTCCTGGTTGTAGACTTGGTTAGACCAGTGTTGGCCCTCAACCAAGTTTTGGGATAATCTTGGTCATGTTGACCTATTTTTGGACATCGATAGCCAATCAAAGGAAGAGTGCAAGGCAAAGAGGAGATCATAGAATCTCGGCCCACTTTCGTGCCCCTTTTTGGTTTTTGGGAATATGTAATGGGAAAGGGATGTTGGCCCGTGGGTTTACCCATGCTTAGGCCCACTTTTTTAATGTATAAATAGATATCTAGGCATCTATTAGAAGATATAGAGATGTATGTGATGTAAGCTAAGTGCTAATAGATTTTGTAAGTGCTCTGTGCATGACTGTAAGAGGCTTGCAGAGCTAAGTGCAAGTTGTTGTAAGGAGTTGTGGAAGGCTTTGTGTTGTAGTGCAAGGAAGAAGGATCTAGCAAGATGCACAGATATTTTGTCCTATGCGAAGAAGGTTTTTGGTGGATCTGTGTTGTAACTGATTGAAGACACTAATAAAGAACAAGAGTTGGTGGACGTAGCCCCAGGGTAGGGGTGGACCACGCAAATCTATGTGTTATGCTTTGTGCTGTGAATTGATGTGTTTATCCCTTATTTTGATAAGTGATTTGATATATTTAGATAGATCTACTTATTATTTATGCTTATTAGAGATGTGTGAATGTTAGATCTGACATGTATGAAGATCCTTAGTGTTGATTTACTAGATCTGATCTATTTTACTATTGCTAAGTGCTGGAATACCTTAGATTTAAGTGAATGTTGTGATGCTTTGTGCTATCTGTGAAGTATAATAAGGGTTGAATATTGATGAATGATCGATGCTAAGTGCTCTATAAGTGATATAATCGTAGATCTGTGTCCCAACTAAGGTTGCATACACCTGAGTCTTGCAACCACCCTTGCCTCTACCTTGGGTGAGACTTCATCCGCTTCACAGGGGTTTCCTAAAGGGATGGTAGTTAGGGTTTTTTTATGCATTGGTGTAGCATTGAACCCTGGGTCTACCCCTATGCCAATAACCATCTTGGAGGAAATATTACCAAAAATAGAAAATATTTGAAACCGACGAATGTATAAAAATGTGGGTTTTCCATTTATTACAATCATTACAATCTTATCAGAAAACGTGCCAAACATCCACTCCCCTCATTATTGTAGAGGTCAACCTTGATCGTTAGCATAGGTGAAAGTAATTAGTGTAGGTATTTCCAGTGAGAGGTAATAATTCATTGCCGCCACCGATGGGGACCAATCATGTACAATTTTCAAAAATCATATTAACGGTAATCATTAAACGATAGTTTTTCTCGTGGGAAATTCGAATTTATTATACTTATACTCAAAAATGTTTTAAGGATAAATAAGATGAATAAATTAAATCTGTTCATTTTTTAAAATATTCCACATATCATAATGTTGTTACTTTTCTCGAGTTTATTGAATATAATGGAAATGATAGCCCCGTTATTGAGTAAAGGAAATCTAGGGACGCACTGAAACTTGGTGTTTTTAAGGTAAACTTCCATACCATAGGCAGAGCCACTGTTGCTAGCAGGCGTCCATAGCCTCGAAAAGGTTTCCTTTTAACCCATAGATGAGCTTGTATCCTTAATAGATATTTAAATCGTCTTTTACCGACAAGACCACTATCCTGATTTGGTAGCCAGATGATGATAATTCCACTCACTAGATTGTAACTTAAGTGAACAAGCCAGCTCGTGATGAGACCCCTTGTACTTTGTCAAAAAATATTCAAAGGCCATTGCCCTGGTGTGGTAGCCATAGTGGGAATGTCACTTACATTATTATCCTATGATATTGGTAGGTTGCCTCATGATGAGACCCCCTATTCTATGTGGGAGAACTTTATTACTTATATTTATTTGTTTTCCTCTCTCTTTTTTTTTTTTTTAGGACTCTATTGAGGGAGGCTCATCTAGTCCTTAAGAGTAGGGGATGGCATAAAGAAGTGTAAATATGCCAAGTAAAAGTGTTCTTAAGACTCCTTATTATAATATGAGGGAGAATTATCATTCAAGTATATTGTATGAATATAGGGAAATGAAATGAATTATGGTGGTTACTGGTTATGAACAAGTTTTAAGATATTTCGAAGAAATTAATACAAAAACAATTTGATAAGCTATGAGAGAAAGTCCAAGAAATAATGACAGATCGTTATGATGCTAATTAGAAATAGTGCTAGTGAAAATTGTTTAGTGAAAGTCGTACCCCAAAGGAATGGCTAGCGTTTTAACAACAATGAAGGAACAACAATAAGGAAGAACACAAAAGGAATAGAAATAAGGAAGAACATAGAAGGAACAAAAGATGTTCCTTTCAAATGAACAACAACGATACTCAAAGGAACAACAATCGTGAGAAGGGAATGACAGTTGTTCCTTTCAAATGAACAACAATGGTACTCAAAGGAACAACAATCGCATGAAGGGAATGGCAGTTGTTCCTTTCAAATGAACAAAAATGGTACTCAAAGGAACAACAATCGTGTGAAGGGAACACCATATGTTAATTTCTAACCATCTAGGTAGGTAATTTTGGAAACTTCCCATGGAAATATTTTTTGTTTTGTTGAATCTAAGGCTGGTTAGTCATCAACTAAATTCATTCAATTATTATGGGTTAGTTTATTTCAGAATCGAGTATTCAATGGTATGTCGATGTCATGAGTTCATTATAGATGCTTGATTACTACTGTGGAGCATGACATATTCATTTTTCTGTGAAATACATGGTTTGTGTGATAAGATAAGGCAAGACTGCAGAACATAAAAGAGTGCTAATTGTGTTATCCTCCATAGTTCTTATTTTCTCAAGTGACTTTAATAAAATGAAAAATAAAGAAAACTTAATAAATCAATTAGATATAAAAAAATAACTATATAAAGTATGTACAATGTAACAAAATTCATCATTTATGGAGTTGGAGTGGTTGGGTTACCTTCCCAACCAACCAAAATCTGAATGGTAGGGTCCTTACTTACTTCCTGGTAGAAATATTCTTTTGAAGGCGGTTGATGGTAAAGTCATATCCGGTGTCCATTAACTAGAAATGGAAATCCAGAACCATCGATGGTGCTTAAAGTGACGGTTCCATTATCATGGAATTCATTAATTTAATATGGTCCCAGCCACCGTGTCTGTAATTTTCGAGTAAAATCATGAAATCTGGAGTCATAGAGAAGCGACCAATCACCCTTCTTGAACGATTTCTTCTTGATATGTTTGTCGTGTCAGTTCTCTCTTTGTTTCTGAATAATAGTTGTGCGCTCCAAAACATATAGGTGTGCTTCATCCAACTCATCCAATCACTGAAGGCACTATTTATGTGATTCTGTTAGATCCAGTCCAATTTCCTGGGCCATCCTTAGGGTCTTAATCTCAAACTCGATTGGGAAGATGGGTTCTTTACCATAGACTAGGTGATAAGGAGAGTAGCCAGTGGTGTTACGCCATGTTGTGTGATAAGCCCATAAGGCATTTGGGAGCTCAGTAGCCCAATTTTGTTAGCTTGTTGAGACAGTCTTTGTCAAGATTGCCTCTAGGACCTTATTTGTCCTTTCTACTTGCCCATTTTCTTGTGGGTGGTATGGATAAGTAACTCTATGATTAATATGATAATTTTCTAGGCTGGTGGTGATTCTATGGGCTATAAATTGTGACCCCCCATCAATGATTAATTCCCTTGGTAGTCAATACCGTACAAATAATTTGAAAATAAATCTGATGACTACCTCTTCTGTTGCATTTGGTAGGGCTTCTGCCTCTACCCATTTGGTCATGTAGTCTGTTGCCACTAGAATATAGGCCTTCTTATTTGACTTTGGATTGAAGGGGCCAACGCAGTTTAGTGCCCCTCTCTCAAATGGTTCTGCGACTAGTTGTGATTTCAAGGGAATTTCATTAGCCTGACCTGGTTTTCCCATCCGCTAACAACTGTCACAGGTATGGACATACTTCTTCACATATCTAAATATTGAGGGGCAATAGTAGATCATATGTAAAATTTTGTGTCCAATCTCATGGTCTGCAAAATTCCCACCATAGGGCTCATCATGTACTACCTTCAGTATGTCATAGATTTCGTCATCTTGTACGATCAACTCTTGTGTGGAAGAGATATCCACTTATCCAAGTGAATCATGCGCTACACTGGACGATCAATTTTATTTCCCTTGATGATAGATGTGCCTGTAATCTTCCCACTACCAAATAATTTTCCACATCAGAATACCAAGGTGGCTTTGTGGTAACGACAAACAGATGCTCATCTAGAAATTGATCTTCAACTGTTAAGGAGTCATCTGTTTTGGGTATGTGGGACAGGAAGTCTACGACAATATATTCTGTCCAGGGTCGATATTTGATGGTGATTTCAAATTCATGCAATAGTAATAACCACCGAGTGACCCATACATTAGTAATTGGTTTATTAGCTAGATATCTAATAACAGAATGATCAATATACATAATAACTAGATATCCTGTTATATAATGACGAAATTTATTGATGGCATGTATAAAAATTAAAAACTCTTTTTCTATTACTGTGTAATTAAGTTCAGCTGGAGAAATATTCTTTCTAATGAAATAAATAGCGTAGGGTTTCTTGTCTTCTTCCTATCCAAGGACAATGCCTATAGCAATATCTGATGCATCGGTGGAGATGTGAAATGGTATTTTCCAATTTGGTCCCCTCAACATTGGTGCTGTTGAGATCAACTTCTTGAGTCCTGCAAATGCCACATCACACTTGTCAGACCACTGAAACTCCACATTACCAGTCAAAGCATGTAAAGGTGCACCGGTTGTTGCAAAATTTTCCATAAATCTATGATAGTATCCAGAAGTCCCAAGGAAACTACGTACCTCGGTTTGTGTGTGTGGTGTAGGTAGATTAAGGATTACCTCTATTTTTTTTGGATCTACTCTAATTCCATCTGCAAAAATATAATTCCCTAGTACCACACCTTTTGTCGTCATCATGTGAAATTTTTCATGGCTTAAACATAACCTGGTAGCAATGCATCGTTCTAGTACCTTCTCCAAATTATTCAGTGCTTGATCGAAGTCGTCGTCATAAGGAGTGAAATCATCCATGTAAAATTCAAGCCCTTCACTGATCAGATGGATGAATATGCTCAGGATGGTCCTTTGGAATGTGGCTAGAGCATCACATAGTCCAAAGGGAAATACTCTATATGCAAATGTACCCCAGGTGCAAGTGAATGTATTTTTATCTTGATCTTCTGGGGCGATCTGGATCTGATTGTAGCCACCAAAACCATCTAGGAAAGAAAATAATTTATTTCCTGCCAAAGTATCTAGGAATTGATCGATTGAAGGTAAGGGGAACTGGTCCTTTTGAGTGGATTTGTTACGTTCCCTATAGTCAACACAGATTTGCGATTTCCCATTTTTCTTGGGGATGATCACTAATGGGGAAACTCACAAGCTATCTAAGATAGGATATATAAAATCTACATCCAACAGCTTTTGTAATTATTCTTTAACAATATCCCTGAGATGGGGATTCAGTCTTCTTTGCGGCTGTCGGATAGGTCGGGCATCTTTCTCAATATAAATGTGGTGTGTACAGAGTTGTGGATCAATACCTTTCATATCAGAATACTCCCAGGAAAAATCTTGCTAGTATTTAGAGAGGACTTGAATTAGTTTTTTTTGTTGTTGCTCATCTAAATTGGCATTGATGTTCAGAGAACTCCCTGGTGCAATCTCAATGGATTTGTTGTTATGAATAGTTGTAGTTGGTATTTGTTGTTCCATTAAATCTTCGAGCGGGTCTCCCTTTGCTTCACAGTCTAGAACAACTTGGATCATCTGGCATGTTGGGTTACCCACGGTGGCTAGAATATTAATAAACCCACTGATTACGTCATCCTCTAGATGGTTATTGAGTTTGAGAGCTTCTTCCATCGTGAGAGGGCCTCGTAAATCCTTTTCTAGATATCATGGTGGTGGAAATTGTGGATATACAAAAGTCGGGCTTGGTTTGGTAGGAGGATATAAGATGAGATTCTCTGTGACACCTCCTCTAGAAATTGTAATATTACCCATTCGACATCCTATGTACGCATCGGCTATTGTGAGTCATAGTCTTCCTAGTATCAATGGATTCCATTCAAGTCCACTTCTTGGGTTGATGATGAGGAAATCCAACGGATATTCCTAAGAGTCAACTAAGATTTCTATATCATGTAATGTGCCAACTGGTCAAACCATCTATCGATCTTCCAATTGTAACATAATTGGGGTGGGTTCAAAGGAGTCAAAACCCAGGGTATTGCAAGTTTCCATAGTCAGGATATTGATGGCTGCCCCCAGATCAACTAGTGTATTTGGAAAAGAACAACCATGGATATGAACTATTACTATGGGATTCACTGGATCTGCATATTTGATTGGTTATTATCTACTAAGAATTAGATCAGACAAGGCTCATACTACGTGAACTATTGATGATGAATTTTTTATTTTCCTAACATGCTTCCTCCCACATAGTTCCTTGATTGTTTTTGTATAAATTGGAATATCTTGTAGATCTTGTAGGAGTGGAATATTGACATATAAATTCTTGATTTCCCCTACAATGTCGAAGTTGGGATATACGAAAGGTATTTTTATCATCAATCTTTCGAGGAATAGAGGGGAAGGATTTGCATCCTTATCAGGGCCTTGTGATTTGACTGTGTTTCCCCCTTCCTCAATTTCTTTCATTATTATCACAGTCGAGGGTGTTATTGCTGGTTCTTTTTCATTCTCTTGCTCTTGGGAAACATTATTTTCTTCAGAAGAGATTATACGCCCCGATCTCAACCGTAGTTTGTTTCACCCTACCGAGTTGGTTTCCCCTTCACCATTCTCCATAATATGGACAAGTTGAGTTGGTCTATTATTAGGATTTAGGTGAGTTTGGGATGGTAGTTGGGGGAGAAATTGTGTTTCAAGGTTTTGGGGTAGTTGGAGCGGATATTGCAATGTTGGTTGGGTTTGAGGGTCCATCATGGGGTGATTGTTTATCCCCATGGGGCGCTACCAATTATGGTTCCAATTTGGATTTTGGGCAATCGTGTTGGGCCACTGTAAAGGGTAGGGATTATTTGAGTTTTTCCAGGATGAGGTGGGGTACTGCGAGTTAGGCTAGGTAGAATTTTCAATTGGTTGATTCTTCCAGACAAGATTTGCAATGGGCTGGTTTGGCCAAGTGGAATTTGCAGGTGGGTATTGGTGGGGCTACCAGTTCCGATTAGTAAACGACTGGTCCTACCATGTGATACCATAATTTTGTTGTTGATTATACTGTCCGGAAAAGAAAGAGGAAGGGTCCTATAGTGTACTTGGAGGATGGGTCTGCCAGTGACAATGTTGAGCCATCAGATATAATGGTTTTGTCTCTTCTTCCACTTCTATGAAGACAAATTTCAGTATAGGGAGTAATGGGCATTGTTTTGTGTTGTGATCCTTGGTGCAGATAGCGCAAACCCGAACCACATCCGAAGTACAATCCCTTGGACCATGTTTTCTTCTGCATCTATGGAAAAATATGGCCAAAGTCTGTTCTTCTTTTTTTTTTTTTTTTTGTTTGTCCTGCAATACATCCAATTGTGTAGTCAGAGTGCTCAGAATATCTGTTTTGAAATTTTCTAAGAGATTACCAACTTCAACTCACATAACACCCCCACTGGTAGTATTGTTATTTCTAGTGAGGGAAGTTCACATTCCTGGTCTGGTATGTGTGCTTCCTCATGAGCACCTGATACACAATTCAGTGATGTTATCATAAGTTTCTTGATAAATGTCACCCTTCACAATTAGATTCAATGTTTCTACCCATTCATCCTTCATACCTTTAATAAGAGTTTCTTTAAGTAATTCATCTGGTAATGTACCATAGGGTGATCTTTGTAAATTATACTGAAATCTCTCAACATATTATTCTAATGATTCATTTTCTTTTGCAGTCTTTTGAAAGATTTTATATTTTAGGTCTCTGGTTCTACAATAATCCTGATATTTTGTCAATAAGGCATGTTTCATCTCATCCCATGAGTTTATAGTTCTTCCTCCTAATCCCATAAACCAGTGTAGATCTTCTCCTTTCAAAGTGGAGGGGAAGAGTTTTAATGTTTGGGGTTCAGAGGTGTAAACATACCCTCTACATAGGACATCAAACTCAAATAAGAATGTGTCCAGGTCTTTTGAGATTTGGCAGGTTTTGTAGGAGGATTGACTTCATGGGGGAATTGACAATTGGATCAACTATCAAATATTCCAATGTGGAAGTCTGGGGATGTTGTTGATTTGGTTGTGCCATTTGATCATAAATGTGCTAAAACCCTTTAGGAATTTCTTGATCTGGGTGTTCTATTCGACGTGGTTTATTATTTGATCCTCTAGGGGATTTGGTTGCACTCCCTCTATTTGGGATTTAAGGTATTCCTTCTTCTTTCAAAGGATATTTAAGATTAAGGCATGGTGATGGGTCTGCCTTGGAAACCCCACTAGTTTCTCCTTCTCCTTCCTCCATATTACAAGAATTTCCCTCTTCTAAAGGGTTGAGAGGTGGAATATCTGTGCTCTGAAAGATTTTCTCATTCCCTTCAGTTTTTCTTTGAATCTCAGCACGAGCTACAGTTGGTGAGACTTCTACCTGAAGGATTTAGGTATATCCTTTCCTAGGTCCAACCGAAGCTTGATACTCAACTTTTCAGATGATTTCGTCTACGAAAGTGCTTCTCCGAGGGAGCATCGGGCCTTGGGATTTGGTAATTTTTTGTGGGGGTTTCGGTTTTTCAAGATCTTTCTTCTTAGTCATACACACTTCACCCAAAAAGAAATTCAAAAAGAAACACCTATGCAACCTTTTAATGTGTCAACTGGAGGTAGGCATTGGCATAAGCATCTTACTTATTGCCTACGTAGGTTCTTACCTTCTATCTTCAATAACTTTTCCTCCAGAGACACAGTATATGCTACCTTTGACATTCTCCTCGGCAATGGCGCCAAAATGTTGGGCTCTAAAGATGTCCTAAAAACAACCTTACTTTAACATTAATTTATAAACCCGAGGATTTGTCTTTTATTTCAATAACATCAACAAAGTCTATGCAGATAGCATGTAGAGGATAAAATCACGTAGCTAAAGCAAACTTGAGTTTATCCAAAATCAAGTTCCTCAAATATTTATTTAAATATTCTAAGATTAAGATCGTGCTTAACAAAATTGAAATATGATTACTAACATGCTATGAATGAAAATGAACTAGCTAATCTGTTGAATTCATTTAACTAAGAAGCAATGATTGAATCTAAGTAAAAGATTTGTAGAATTAACTATTAACTATGAATCGAATTGGTGGAAAAGAAATAACATATTACTCTAATGGAAAGAAACAACAATTGTAATCTAATCAAAAGGGACAAAAAATATAACTAAATGGAAAGTAACAACAATTGTAACTGTCAACAAATGCGAATCTAAGTAAAAGGAACATCGCGTATGAAAACATGAGGAAATGTCAAGCAACAAACTACAGTAATGGAAGTTGGAATCAACAATCATTAACACTCAAGAGAAATGTCTATCTTCTATATGAAAAATAGTATGAAATCATTAACACACTTATGCACTTGTCTTAACTATTGTAAAACAAAAGTGAATCATAAAACATAAATAAGACTGATACAATTACAGTTAAAATAGTATCTCCTTTAGAATGGGCCCTTGGTCCTTAGAAGAACTGCTACTAGAAACTCAGTATGTAGAAATGGAAAAAATGATCAAATCTTGTATTAACTTCATAGATGGTACATCATTCACAAAAACTGCTTGCGCAGATTAAATCTGAGTCTGAATACTTAAACACAATTCTTCGATTATCTTTCAGGATCTATTATCCTCTATATATACAATAATCTGAGTAAATCAAGCCATCTTGACGATTGAAAGATCCTCGAGATTGCTTTACTATAATAAAGTTACAATATAGAAAACCAAATCATCTTTAAAACTGCTTTGCGCCAAAAGTCCTTAACCTCCAATAGCTCACACATCTTCAATATTTCCTTTGATATTTCAGTTTTGACAATATTTATCCAATCTTGTAACTGAATCAAACAATTCCAATCGTATTTTAGAATCTATTCAACATAACTTCAATAATATCACTAGAAGACATATTAATCATTTTCTATCCTATTTATCCCTAACTAACAGAAAACTCAATCAAGATTGTATCATGCACTGTGGGAATAAGGAGGATATTTGTACCTTTTTCATAACCCAACAATGCTCTCACATCTGGGTAAATTTGTGAGACATATTCCAGGAATTCTTCCCAGTTGATATTCTTTAAGAGTTCCCACCAATGTGGGAGTATTGCCTTGGTCCCGGTGCTTGCCTCTGTGTCTCCAAAGGTCGGAGGCTGAGTGAAAACCTTCTTTGTATATGTCTTGATGACTGGTTCTAGATTTGGAGTAAATTCTAATTGTTTTATAGCCCCTGGATAAGAGCCTTCTCCTACCTCTATTTATTTTAGCTTTGGCACCTTCGATGATCTCCTAGTGGTTGGATTTCTTGGAGGCATTGTTACTTCAATCGAAACAAACCTTTTAGAGACTGTGTATAGGGAAACACCAGATAAAATATATATGAAGTGTAAACATGAAACATCCAAAGACTGGTACATACCTATAAATATTGCTAAACCTAGTTTATTTGATACTCACAGGATCTCCACAACTTTCAAATTTCTCATTTCACTTCTCCAGATGCTCTGAACTCCTTTGCATGCATAATGGTTTCGTTTACAATGGCTCAAGGGAATTTAAACCATGGGAGAACTTACCATGTCATATCGACCATTTAATTCAGGTGATGAGTGGAATTCAAACAAATCTGTTGTCGAATATCTGCAACTTGAATTCATCGTAGGTTGATGGCGGAGGCGCGGAGGGTGATGTGGTCTATCGGAAATTTCAAATGGTTTTTTTGATTCACACATGAAGTAGCAACTAATGCGATATTTGGTATTAATTAACCCCCTAAATGCCCAAAATATAATCATATCTATCACTAAAATGTCCCATTGTGTTGCTTTATCAGTGGGTGGATCAGGGATCAGGGATGCGCTATGACTGTTCTCATTGATGTCCCTCACAAAAGCTCTGATGTTGATCAACTTCATCGTACAGTGCTGACGTGAAAAACGGATTCAGAGGTGTGACTTGGACCTAGGGAACCAAGAATGACTCGGGGTTGATCTAGACCATACAGTTTTTCCAATCTGGCAAAGACAGATGACATTAAAGACCAATGACTTAATTTGCGCATATTAGTCGGAGTCAAGCATTTCTCCATGTTGCGTTCTAAAATAAACCTGGGCTCATTGATGCCGAAAGGTATCAGGGGTTAGTAATTGGGGATAAACATATCATGTGTTTTTCTTCAAATTATCTTCCTAAAAAATTCTCGATGCTGAAACACTTCGGGAATCATTGATCAAAGAAAAATATTTAGTGTGGTTAGAATGTTCATCGTGATTTGATCTTCTCTGATTCCGATAAGCACGTCAGGGATAGGCTATCAGTGATATCGTTTATATATTATTTAACATTTACTCCCTTCTCCTTTAACTGATATCAAAGGGGATCAACTATCGATGATGCCCATATGTGATATTTGTCATGAAAAAAAACTTCCTTTCACCGATACCGGTGAATATCGACGCTTGACAACTAAGGTTTTCCGAGTGATACATTTTTACCTCTTAATTACTTTCGATGTCGAATCTTGAGCGTGTCAAGTGAAGTGTTTTGGCTGTTGATTCCTTATTTACGTGTTAAGACTCTTTAATTCATGGGGTTTCATAAAGTTATACAAACTCGAATAGATAATGAGATTCAAGAGAACAAGCAAAGACAAAACATTTCTCAAAAGGAAATCAAATTCAGACAGTGCAAAGATCAAGTGGCACCCAAAAAGTGAAAATTTGACATAAGATTTTTAGGGTGTGTTGAGTTCTCAACAAAACATTCTTGTCATCTCACCCCTTCTGAATTATGATCCTCTGTTATGTTCCTATTGTTCTTTAATTTATTCTTGATTGTTCGTTCCACTTCTTAAGTAATTTGCATGGCCCCTAGAATTTTCTTCATCTTTATTGTCCTTTTTACTTGTCTTTTCTATCTTCAAACTATTTTCATATCCAACTCTTGTCCTATTAGTAGGTGATCTCTGTCTATTGAGAATTCCATCCATTGTTTTAGTTCTTTTTTCAAAATTCTTCATTTTTTGTTGTTGTCAACATGAACTCTTTTCTTGTGTGATCCAATTCTTATTTTAATTTCTCATAATATTCTTACTTCTCCTTCATGTTGTTAATTGTCTTTTCAATCTCATGATTTTATTCTTCACAAATTGACAATTCATGTTTCAACTCTCTATTTGTATTTCTGAGCTTGCTATTTTTTTGTTCAACATGCTTCAATTTCTCAAGATTCTCACCATATTCTTGTTCACTTTTCGTGATGTCTTTGGCTCCCAAAAGAGAGTTAAATATTGTTTCTTCATCGGAATCTTCTTCAGAATTGATTTCTTCTATTTCATAATCTTTTTGATCATCATTCTGAGTTTATTTATTTATAAAGAGAAATTATATTACATCCCTTTCTTCTCAATCACTTTCATCTGAAGAACTATCGTCTTCCTTAGAGTAGAGGCTCATTTTCTTGTGAAATATTATCTTTTATTCAAAAGGACATTTCTTAGCATAGTGTCCTATTCTACCACAATTCAATCGTTTAAAGGGTAACTTAGATTTGTATTTTTTGGTTCCCTTCTTGATATTGATTACAAAATGTGCATCTTCTTCATTTGAATCATAGCCCAATATTTCTTCTTCCTTTTGTTCCTTGTCCTTTTTTTTCATCGCTTTAAAGGCTTCTTCTCGATTTGATTATTCATTTTCTTTACCTGTTCTCATTTCATATGTTAAGAGGGACCCATGTATTTCATCCATTGTCATTTGGTCAAGTCCCTATTTTCTTCAATGACTGAGACCTTGGCATTATATCTCATGGAAAGTGATCTCAACACTTTTTGTAAAACCAAGGATTCATTAGGTTCTTCTCCTAATCCTCTAATAGAATTGAAAAATTCATCTAATATGAGTAAATAGGTTGTAACTTCATTTTCATCCATTTTCATATTTTCAAACTATACTCTGTGTCATTGAAGTTTGACCTGCTTGACTTTAGGGTCAGCTTCATAAATATTTTTCAACTTTGTTCCGTACCTCTTTAGTTGTGTTGTAACTCATCGCCTTACTAGAAATAATTGTTGTCAATTTGCCTAGGATAAAATGCATGGAATTTGCATTACATCTCATTAATATCTTCGCATTGAATCTATGGGAGTGGTTTTTGGAACTTGATATCCATTGACAACTGAGAGACAAATATCCACTCCTAAATATGTCAAGTAAGTTTGTGTTCTTTTGCTCCAATATGCATAATTGTTTCCATCAAATGGTGGAATCACATTTGGAATGTTCCCTTGGCCTTCCATTGTTTCTCATGATATTCCTTCTAGTGATTAAAATGTGTTGAAGGTAACCTTATCTGAAACAAATTTTTGATACTAAGAGGGGGGTGAATCAGTATCAAGTATAATTTATCACTTTTTTCTTCTTTACTTTTGAATCAAATAATATATATAATATACAATAAAGAGAAGAAGAAGAGATACACAATGCACAATAGATTTACGTGGAAATCCATGGAATGTTTTTCTTATATAATAGAAGATTACATTCAATGGAAGCTAAAAATTCCAAGATTCTCCAACTCCAACTGGAAGGAGGCTCTGAACCCCTAGTTTATAGGCTCTAACATAAAGGAAGCTACAAATCCCTATATTCTCTGGCTCCAACTAGAAGGAGGCTACAACTCCCTCTCCTTGCCCCTTCCTTCTACCCTTGAACATGTATATAAAATAATCAACTTATTGAACCATCGTCATCAAAATGAGTATAAAAAATACATATAAACCTGTGCGAATATATTCAAGAATATACTTCAAATCATGTGCCAAAAATGTAATCTAGATCCTCTCTTGACATAATCAGATGACTAGCGGGGCCTCACGTGATTAGGATAGGACCACCTATGAGAGCCTCGTAGGACACTGCATTCTAAAAAAATGAGGGCCTACTCAAATAGGGGTTTTTAGAAATCCTCCTCGCGCCTGCAACTTCGACCTTCCTCGTACCTTCAACTCTGAGTCCTACTATTCCTTTTCTACAAAACTTGTTCCTATAGATGATTATCTTAGATGATCATAATGAGTGGTTTTTAAATGTGTATTTATACCCTTCAATTACTTCCTTTTCCTGAATTCAAGACCGACCTAACACTTATTTTTTTGCAACACTTTTCTTTAATTGAATTTAGGGCCGACCTATAATTTATTGTTTACAATTCACATGGTCATCTTCAAGAATGTGTATCTCCTCAACCGTGAGGAGACACATGGTGTACCACCTATCATTAGAAATGGCTCAATGAGGGATATCAATCCATGGGGATTACACATGCATTTGCAATGTCTTTCCTGCTCTTTTTCTTCAACCAAAATGTGGGGCTTATGAAATTATTCTAGGGTTGACATCAATGAAAACTAATTTTCCAAACCTGCTCTATTGTTGATGTCCAATGAAATGCATTCTTATTAAGAAGGTCTGTCAATGGCTGGGAAACATTTTCCATAATGGTGGATAAATTTCCTATAATGTACTGTGAGGCCCAGAAAACTCCGAAGGAATTTCAAGATCATGGGTCTCAACTAATACCGTAGAGGTTGAATCTTTTTTGGGTCCACTCATACCCCCTCATTGTTGGAGAAATTTCTATTTTCAACACACTAGTTTAGTGGGAGTAACACTAGTTCATTAGGAGTTAACTGACTAGTTCTATTTTTAGACTTTCTATTTTTACCATCACTATTATGCATTCATGCATTCTTAAGGAAAGCTAACTGCTTGATTTATTTTCTTAATTATGGAATACTTTTCCCTATATACGAGTGTATTCCACTCATTCATTGTATCATATTGATCATGATCTATGTATCAATCATCAACTCATCGGAGTAGTGTGAATATATTTTCTCATTATTCCATATTGAATCTCTCTTCCTTTCTTGATAATCTTTGTTTGTACTTGCTTTAGCTAGATATCATATGCATTTTTCCATGAAACACTGACATGGTATCAAAGATATGTTGCTTGGAGCAAGCCAAACAAGCCAAAGAATAAGGAAAATCAGAGTTTCGGCGAGCTAAATCCGTGGTCATAAATTTTAGCAGTTATTCCTCCCAAAATATTACATTTTTGAGTAAACGTCTAGTAATGAAAGTAAATCGACCCATTTTGGAAGTGGGTTTTCAACCATTTGGTGAGATGATTTACCATTTTCTCAGAAAGTGAGCCTCAAGATAGCCTCTTGAAACTGATACGAATCTGTGGTCGTACCTTTCCACATTCATTTCTCCCAAAATATTATGTTTTGGAAGAAATGGTCTTTAAATAAAGTAAATCGGCCCATTTCGGAAGTGGGTTTTCAACCATTTGATGAGATTCCTCACCGTTTGCTCAGAAAGTAATTCTCAAGATCATTTCCTCACACTGATATGAATTCTTAATTTCTTAAGTTTTCACTTGCAGATTGAGAGTAAAGTTTTAGGGGTTCTTGAAATCAGTGGGAGAGATGGATATGACAACTATTATATAGTCAAACTTGGTGATAATCCTCACACCATACAATTATTTTGATTGGAAGCCCAAGGCGACATTCCAACTCAAAATAAAAGGACTGTATAATTTGACGATGGCACCAGAAATATAACCTACATCAGTGATTGAGAAGATGAGATGGGAAAACCGTAAGGATGAGGCCACATGACTACTTCTTGAATTAATCTCCACTGATTTATGGTTTCATGTTGCTGCATGAAAGACTCCAAATGAGATCTGGACCATCTTGGAAGGACTCTTTGGAAAGCAGGATGAGATGCAAGGTCATATGCTTGAGGTAGAGTTGAATACCTTAGACCCTAAAAGTTTTGATAATATACAAGACTTTTTTACTAAATTTAAATCTTTTCTATTAAGCTTGTGTGAATGTGGTATTGATAAGTCTACACAAGAGAAACAACTTATTCTAACATTCTTGGCCAAGCTAGGACCAGAATACACTGTATATGTCTCCAATTTCCATTATGGAAGATGTCTTTTTGGAACAAATTGGAAAATGGCTACGTTGGCTCGGTTCATTGAGTCTCTTACACAAGATAAGAAAAAACTCATACAGATGGGCCTCATGAAAGATCCCAAAGCACATGCACTCACTATGCAAGATGGAAAAGGGTCATTCAAACAGAATAGGAAGGAGGGATATTCCAAATCCTTTAATGATTCTTGAGGTTCCAAAGACTCTTCAGATTCCAAGAAGAAGAAGAAGGGAAAGCAGTGCACTTACTGCAATAAACCGAATCGGGAAGAATCCACATGCATGAAGAAATAGATCCATCTTATGGCACATGCACTTCAGCATAACAACCTTGGAAACTTCATTCCAGAGGGAGTCAAGAAGCAGAAGGAAGAAGATCTTGCTCCTAAGAAAGGTAATCATCATGCTCTTGCTGCAATTAATTTCTCATTTGATTCATGGATTACAGATTTTGGTACATCACATCATATGGCAGCAAAAGAGGAAGTTTTCTCTTCTTTTAGTCCATGTTCAAGACTCCCTATTCTCATGGGGGATGATACTCCAATAGAAGTAGCAGGAGAAGGGAGAGTGGAACTCCAAAATGATAGTTTTGAGAATGTTTTACATGTTCCAAACATTTCTATGAATCTTCTCTCAGTTTATCAGATCACTCAGAAAGGAAAAAAGGTTGAATTTACATCAGATTCAGTTTCAGTAATTGACATGCATGACAATTACATTATTGCAATTGGTGAGGTGGATCACAAGTCAAGGTTGTATAAATTCACTAAGTTTTATGACGATGACTCCTCTATTATACTTACACGTAAGGAGAGTACTTTGCATGCACCTCCACTGAAACATGCATATACTCTTATTCTTCCATTAGTTTCAGATATCAGAGATGATTCCATACACTCAGATTCTGTACATAGAAATAATAAGGTAGTACATCCAGATAAGAAGGTAGCACCGAAGCTTCAACATATGCCCAAGAAGGCACATTCCACACTTCAGGCAGTAGGCAACCTTCCAGGGAATCCATTGGATTCGAGGATGACTCGATCTCAGCATGAGGAGCCTTCTCATGTACTTTCAACTTCAGAACCTGTGATGCCCATGCATTGCTATATGGTTCAATCTACTGATCAACATAACTACAATAGGGTTGTGGGAAATCCATTATGGAAAGCAACCATGCAAAAGGAGTATGACTCACTCCTACAGAACAAGAATTGGAGTTTGGTTCCACGTCCACTAGAAAGGAATATTTTTAGGTGCAGATGGGTCCACAGGATCAAGAAGTACAAGGCTAGACAGGTTGCCAAAGGACTTCATCAGATCCATAAATATTTCTACATCTTCACAAAGAATTTCAGTGAGAAGAAGTTTCAGAATTTGCGAGATCGTCTTGTAGTGAAGAACACAGTTTCCTAGCAGCTGTCATTTTCTTCTTTTGATACATTATCTTTTGAGGGGGGGGGGGGTTGTTCCCACATGGTTTTCCCTTTTTCCTCACTTTTATTTAGTTTTCATTAGTTTCATTGTACATGAGTACCTAAAATGGC
>ML777493.1:1216669-1237123 GCA_009831015.1 Picea engelmannii | reverse complement strand
AATGGGAATATATACCTGATAGTTATCTTGTTGATGGCTCTCGAATCAGTGCAAATCCTCCAGCCTTCATCTTTCTTCGGACTGAGTACTGTTGGAACAACACACGGACTCAAACTTTCCCTGACGAAGCCTTTGTCCAACAACTCCTAGACCTGTCTTTTAACTTCTTCATTCTCCTGTGGTGTCAACCTGTACGCGACTTTGTTTGGTAAACTAGCCCCTGGTATGAGGTCAATGTGGTGACTTATGCTCCTCATTGGTGGCAACGAATGAGGTAGTTCGTCCACTACAATATCAACAAACTCTTCCAGTAGTTCTTGAACTTCTTCTGGAAAATCATCCACTCTTGTGCTAGTCAGAACAATTCTCGGTTTTCTGACCACAAAGAATTGTGGATCCTCCTTCTTCTTAACTTCTGTAAGAAATTCTTTCCCACTCATGAGAAGTACTCTATTGGTTACCTCCGACTTCACTTCTTTATCTTCAATTGGAAACAACATATGAGTCCTCCCATTCCTCTCCAGGGTATATGTATTTTTTTTCCCATCATGAATTACATTTCTATCATATTGCCCTGGTCTACCCAGCAATAAATGACAAACATCCATAGGAATAACATCACATAAATTTCTATCATTATATCCTCCTATTTTAATGTCAACTAGGCACTGTTTAGTGACATTTACCTGATGTCCCTTCTGTAGCCATGAAACTTTGTATGGTTTCGGGTGATCGGTTGTCTCCAACTCCATCCTCTCCACCATCTTGGTTGAAATGAGATTGTCTGTGCTTCCACTGTCCACGATGACTTTGCATGCCCAACCTTTGGTCTTGCAAGCAGTCCTAAAAATACTATTCCTCTGCGCTGAGTTCTCCATTTCCTTCTCTGGCGTCAAAAGGACTTTTCACATCACCAACGATCTTCCATCTTCAGCGTACTCTACCTCAACATCTCGCCTCTGTGCCTCGACGATGTGAGTCTCTCCTCCATCATTCTTTCTATCTGGACAGTCAACTGACTTGTGCCCATTCTTTCTGCATGTGTAACATGTGATGACTCCACCTCTTCCTCTTCCTCTACCTCTGGTACGAGGAAATCTATTATTATCAGCATATCCTCTTCTCTGTTCGGTTTTCTTTTCTCTTTGCTCAGCATATGGCCTTCTCTGTGAGGTTCCACCTCTTTCAATCTGAGTCTAAGGTTTCTTCCAGTTTTCCTTGGGTTTTTGGTATTTATCTTGGGCAACTGATTTGCCTTTGGGATGATTCCTGCCCCTGCCCCTCTGGCCTTGTTTACGGCTCAACTTCTCCTCATCTTTCAGAGCCAATTGGTAAGCATCCTCCACCGTTCGGATGGTTTCCAAATTTAGTTCATCCTGAATTTCATACCTCAGGCCATTCATATACCTGGCCACCTTTTCGTCATTGCTTTCATGATGACCTGCTCGAATATTCAACCTGTAAAATTCCTTGGTGTACATCATCTTCTATCTTAGGTTCTGCATCCTCCTGAACAGAGAAATTTGATAGTCCTTGGGAATGAATTTTACCTTCATCTTTGCAATCATCCTGTCCCAACTCTTAATTTTTTGCTTGCCTTGGCAATGCTTGTCATCTTGCAGTTCATCCCACCACAATGTTGCATGCCCTTTTAATCTTGTGACAACATGTCTGACCTTCTTTTCATCTTCGATATCTTCATAATCGAAGTAAGTGTCAAGAGCTCTAATCCAGTCTAGCATCTCTTCCGCATCCAGACTCCCTTCATAAGCTGGAATGTCCATCTTTGTCTTCGAACTCATCTGAGTGATAGCCTTAATTAAACGCCCATTAGCTGCATCTTCTACTGGGATTTCTTCTTCTTCACGTCCAACATCACCTTCAGGTTTTGATTCACTGATATATCCTACATCAGCTCTTCCCCTTTCTCTTATCTCCATGTCCTCCATTCTGGCATGAAGATTTCGCATTCCTCTTTCCACCTATGGATTATGTACTTGCCTGTCTCTGTCTCTAGACATTTCCCTTTCTCTGGACAATTCTCTTTCTCTGGACAATTCCCTTTCCCTCTCTGGGTCAGGTGATTGTATACCTCTTCTTCTAGGCGGCATGGTGAATTCTCCTTTTCTTCTCTGCTACAGAAAACAGAGAAATTTATGCTCTGATACCACTTGACGCAAATAGCCACCCGGGGCACGTCTTCTCTCACCAGGACCTTTTCTTTTCTAGGCCCGAAAAACAAAAGAGGTTCTTCAAATCCCTTATCGGGACTTTTCTGCACCCACAAAATATTCTCCTTATGACTCCCCTGTGTTATATTAGGAAATCGGACCTCGCGGGATCGCGAGTCCTGTACTCGTGAAAAACGAAGATTATAAAACCCTGAAACCCGATGAACATTCACCCATGTGTTCTTTGCTTCTATCGGGAAAATCCTCGTCGGGAAATCGACACTTGCTAGATCGTAAGTTCCTTACCTCTCGTATCCCCGATTCCTGAACTCCGATGCCACCTGGCATTAACTCCAACGAGGGATGATCTTCTTGACACCTGTCTTCCACTAGGGCGCCTATGGCCCACACTCCATTGGTGGTCGGGAAATCGCATTTCGGGATTTTTCGATTTCCGCTGCACAAATTCACGGACCCTTCCAAACCCTGAACTCCGATATGCAACGCCACCTGTCGTCACCTCAGGGTGAGACTTAATTCTCTAACACCTGTCCTCTACTAGGTTTCCTTGACCCTATCGGGAAATCGTGGATCATGATTTCAACATATGCAATGCGCTTGACTCCGTAAATCCTGAAATGCCGAACCCCGACTCCTCGGGATCTCTCGCCACGTGTCCCTCCAAATCAATGGCTCTGACCGATTCAGGAAATCACGGATCGCAATTTCAACATGCACAAACCTCTTGCCTCCTGAAACTCCGATGCCCCAATCACCGACTCGTCAGGATATTCGTCCACGTGTCCTCGCAAATGGACGGCCCAAAACTCCTGTCGGGATATCGCGGATCGCGATTCCAATATGCGAGAGTTCTATGTCCTCGCAAACCCCGATTCTCCGATGAGCTAATCCCCGATGGATTCCTGGCTCCTTGCCATGTGTCCCTACCGAGATCAACAACTCATATTCCTCCTTGGAATTTCGAGACTTTCCAGGCCTCGATTTCTTACTTGTCAAAACCCCGATGGCCAAATGTTCCAATGGCTCCTCTGAAATTTCTTCTCTGCCTTGGAACTTAACCCCTGCGCAACGTTTCAGGATATAGCGGCTGACAGTTGACTGGTCCATGATCTAATGGTTCACGACTCCTAGAGCTTGAACTCCCAGCGCGACTGTAACCTCTCCACTTCTTCAATAAATCCAATGGTTGACGGGGTCCTGTCAACCTCCTCTACAAGATCTTGACCGTCGATTCCTTTTCTCCTATCTTGAGGACTTCTTGGCACGAAATCCTCCTGTGCAGTCTTCGATAATGATATCACGAAGGTGCTATGTCTCCTGAGATTTTTCCACTCTGATTCTTTAGAGGAACTTGCACACCTTCCTTGCACTCAACATTCAACAACTTCCCAAGTGTTGAATCCTTCAAACTCTGCGCACTCCTGCAGCAGCAGTCTTAGTAACCCACTTTCAATTTTGAGGGTTCTGAGAACAAAAGTTTAACTCCCGAGCCTTCTGTCAACGCACTCCTTGCGGACGACTCAACTGCACTTCTTGCAGGAATCCTTGCTCAAAGAGAAAATAGTTGTACCTCACTTCACCTGCTCTCAGATTTCTATCTTAACACATGAAATCAAAACACACAGCATAACAAAGATTCCTAACAAGAAGAAATGTTCACAAGATGGGCATTCAACACGCATACACAGAGAATAACACAACAACCATGAATCTGAATCAATCTTCTGCTATTAATTCAAGATCTATACATGGGTGTTCTTCTACAGCTCTCTGCTATTCCCCTCTGCTCTAAATTCTTCTTCTTCCTGTTGCTAAAAAAATCATTACAATGATACAAATGAGGGTGTCTATAGTCGGTTTTCCCTCTTCCTTCTAGAACTATCTGATCTAAGAATTTAATTCTACCTACCTGCAACTACAACTATAAATTCCTCTAGCTATCTCAGACGAGAGTGTATGGATCGAGGTCTGATTACATTCTTTCCAAGGCACTTTCATAAATGATCTCATTTATGTTCAGCGCGTCAACTCCAAGGGAAAATTTTGAAAATTCGAAAACTTGCGCTGGACATCTTCCCGCTGACTTCCGCTTCCACGTTGGTTGCTTGTCATGAGGGATGCTCCTACATCAGATTAGAAGGACATGATGAAATCCCCTTCAATTTATTTTTCATGAGCCTAGAGAAGGTAAGATCAATGGTTTTTTCACGTTTAGAGATTCTGAAAAAACAAAAAAGAAGACTCCACTGGGGTACCTTTTTTGAAAATAGTCTATTCGGTTGGAAAAAGGGGTAAACTTGCACCGAAAAGACGTCTATTTAGAGCCAATTTAACGAGTTTGACAAAGACAAGATCACTCGGTAATATTTTCAATTTTAAGGAGTCTGAAAAGATATTAACTATCAACACACAACCTTTTTCTAGATTTAGTCTCCTTAGCTTGAAAAAGTATTAAATTTACTGAGGAGAACTCTCCTGGCGAGACAAATCTCTCAAGGTGTACCTTTTTCCTCCCTAATCTACAGGCTGAAAAAAGGGGTAAACTCGTGCTAGTAGATGTTCTTATGGACCAATTTAACAAGTGTGAAGGAACAAGGTCACTGGATGATCTTTTCAATTTTAAGGAGTTTGAAAAGAGATTAAATATGGACTCCATGGGGGATGTTATTCTGGACCAATTTAACGAGTGTTAACGAACAAGGTCACTCAGTGATCTTTTCTATTTTAGGAAGTCTGAAAAGAGATTAACTATGGACTCTGTGGGGGTTCCTTTTTCATAAATTTAGTCCCTCGGGCCTGAAAAAGGGTTAAACTTATACCTGCGAATACTCTTCTAGTGAGACAAAGTTCCTAGAGTATACCTTTGTTTGTAAAATTGACCATCCAGACCGAAAAAGGGGTAAACTACCGTCGAACAGTCGTGCCTTTAAGTTTTAGTTTTGTGAGGGTGAAGGACAACAATATCGCTCAACAATATTTTCTTTTTTAGAGAGTCTGAAAAGGGCTTAAACAAGACTCTAGGGGGCTACGAATCATGTATAAAATTGATTCAGGTAGAGCCCACTTCTAGTTTCAGACCAAGAGTCTCTTCGATAGTCAACTTGGAAAGTCTCCCAAAAGGGAAGAAAACACAAACCACATTGTAAATCCTCCCACGATATAGAAACCGTAGTCATGGCTTCAATGATAGCCTCATCTAAAGGCAATTCAAAATCCAAGAAATCATGAAAATGAGGGTTGACAGTCCCAAATGGTGAAGTAAACTAACCATACTCCATATGATGATGGAGGCTCTGGCTAGGATTGGCAGAGTCTATCAACAAAGAATCGTAAGCACGAGGGCTAAGGATCTACAAGCAATGAGATTAGACTCAGAAGGAGACTCAATATCACTTGGACCAAGAGGGGAAATGAAGGGCTCCCATACCCCCATTGGATAAAAAAATGGATCAATTGTTGAGACCAAGTCTCAAGAAGGCAAACATGATTTCATAGGTTCATGATCAGAAGCAATTGAACACTGAGGATAAGATGCCACATAATTAACCTGTGGCGGGGTAGAGTATACACTAACACTAGGAACATATAAAGGGGCAGCCTGAACTAACGTCGAATTGGGATGGTGATTATCAGATGCCAACTGGTCAATGGTGACAATGATTCCATTATGAGGGAAATGTATCACTTGAAAGAGCATAGACACCACATCATTCATAACATATACATAATCACGCCCGAGAATCATATTGAAATCTAATGGGCCTTCCACCACTATAGCATCAACAAGGACAATCTTCCCACCTAACGAGATAGGAAACTGAGGAAGAACCCACAAATATTCACTAGGAATTCTATCAAAATCCAACATCTCATGTGAAGAAGACACAAGCTCGGGAGATCCAAAGACTTTCCAAACCAATGAGGATAAAATAGTTACAAAGGATCCTTCCTCCACAATACATCGATAAATGTTTGTTGAATTGACTTCAACCATTATTTGAAAAGATGTAGAAGAAGGAAGGCAAGGCTCAACAAGGTTATTCCAATCAAAGGAAACCATCCTAGGGCTTGGAGGGGGTGTGCTCGAAGCGAGCAGAATGCCCCCATTTTCTAAAAGTACTCAATTGGAAATGATAAAAACATAGTCGGTAGACACATCACTCCCTAAGAGAAGAGTGGGATCAACTGAATATTGCATCAGCTTGACCACTTTGGTAGACTTGACACTCTCCAAAATAAGAGTGGGATCAATTGAATATTGCATCAACGTGATCACTTTCTCAACCACTGGCTAGATAGGCAGTGAGACAACATGGTCTACAGGCACATCACTCCCCAAAAGAGGAGTGGGATCAGCCAAATACTATATCGTCCTGACCACTTTCTCAACCACTGGCTGAATAGGCTAGAAGGAAACCTCAAAAGGCTCAAAATCAGAAGAGCTTGCATACAGGGATCACAATCTTCATGCCTCTAGAATTCTAGGGAACAAATGAGTAAGGTGATCTCCCTTGCAAATCTTACAAGGGAAATTAGGCTTACATCCTATCTGTCTAGGTTTCTCAACAGAAATAATTCCCCCAGCATGACTAGCAGTGGCTAGTTGCTTGTCCCCAACATGATTAATAGAGGTTGTGGACATATCACTAACATGACTTGCAGAAGTTGGTGATTGGTCGATAACATGACTCGTAGAGGCTACAGACCTATTACCAGTATGACTAGCAGTGATTGGACTTTCCCCCCCAACATGACTTGCAGAGGCTGGGTGCTTTCCCCCAGCATGACTTGTAGAGGCTGGGTGCTAGTCTTCAACATGAATTAGAGAGGTTGAGGACCTATCTCCAACATGACTCACAACGGTTGGTGATTTCTTCTTCCTATTCTTCCTCTTTCTATCTCGTTTAGAATTTCAGTTACTAGGAATTGTACTTTCAACAGAGGCGGAGAAGGAGGAGGAGAATACTTTGCTAATGAATGAAAATCAACATGGTTCCCATGACATAAAGTTATTAGCTGAGAAGTTTAAATATAATTCAAGACATTTGGAATGGTACCCAACCCAACCAGTTGTCCCACATTCAACCCAAGAATGTACAAAGTGGCCATAAAAGGGACACCAACATTTTCGAAGGGAAAAGAAAAAGAATAACCTTGCTAAGAGGTTCCTTTATTGGTATCGTCAAGAAATTTATCCATGAATATATTATGCATAGGTTCTCCCCTTGTCGGATCGTTCAAGTTTGTAAAATTATCACACACTGACTCTTGGCGAACTAGTGTTATCAAAACAATGCCTATAAAGAGGAGGCTCCACATTTCCAAGATGAAGACTAGAAATTCCTTGCGATCAGCGGAGTGGGTGGTCTACCACCCTAGATCAGAGACCCAAAGTAATGACTAACTAACTCACTATGGAAAACTAGGGAGCAGAGAGCACACACTACAAATTCCTAAAGGCAAATCAAGCAGACTAGTATCTAGTTGGAAGAACAGTTATGCCACCCAACACTAGAGAAACTTATCGATGCAAGTGAAACTCGAACACAGAAGCATCCTCTAGGTATATCTACAAAGTGTGACCCAACGTATTCCCTAGGTACTGTTGTATACCCGCACAGTCACCTGTGTAAGTCCCTAGAATGAAGGCAACTAAGTTTCCAGCGCGTAAATAGTTACCAAGCGGGTACAATTGACATTCGGGTGGACCTCAATGAGAAGGATAACAATTCCTAAACCTACCGAGGGTATCGAAAGAAAGTGGTTTGGAAGACAACTAAGGATCGTGAATGGATTCGTGGTCCACTAAGCTCCGTAGGAAAATGGGAACGACAATATCCCATGAAAGATCCCCAATATGTGTTCCCCACTACATTTAGTCTGACTTTGGAGGGTTTATCTCCATTGCCTTTGCTCACGCAACCTCATGTTTAGCCCCTATGTTAGAGGGGGCTCCCAAATAACTTTCATGTCACTAGACTTTAACACTCCCTAGATTTGACTCCGTTTTTTGTTTAAAAGCATTGAAGAGCTTCCTCTTCAACCTAATTCAAGGCTGTAACCCTAAACTAGTTGATTGACCCTACAAACATAAAATTATAATTAATTTTAAATTACTGTTCGTTTTAAATGTCTTGTTTTACTCAAAAAGGGTGCGATAGTGCAACTGATGTTGTTAAGACTCTTGCGAAAAATGAAACTTATAAGAACACTAGCAAAGAAGGATTATATTTCTTATTTTTCATTTGAAATGATTTCAAGATGAGAAGAAAATACAACACTATGCTAATTTCTTTTTCTTTTTCAAATAACAATGCAAAGCAAATGCCAAGAAAGAAAGAGACCTAACAAACTAAGTTTTTTTTTATATTTTCTTCCAATCAAAGAAGAAATAACAAAATATTCTAAAAGAAACTAATGAATAACTTATTCAAGATAAAAATAAGCAAAAAATGCTATGAAACACAAGAAATATTCAAAACGACAAGCAATATGACATCTAACCCAAGCTACGACTATAAAAACAGAGGCACTCGACTCCAATCAAGAAACCATGAGAAGTAAAACCTTAATCAGGGAAGAGGTTGACTTCCCCTTATTAAAAAAAGGTTTCCTGACACATGTACACTATTGATACTTAAGCGACCTATGTATGTGCATGGGTTGTCTATAAAGCATTGCCCGTATCTACGCGTGCTGACACACAACAGGCCACATACACCTCTATTCTTATTGAAAAAGGAAAAAAACCAGACAAACTGACAGGGCAGGGAGTACTGGTATGGAACCAATAGGTGACCAGACCCCTTGAAAGACTCAACAAACTCAACAAGAAACTCAAAAGGTAATAAAACCAATCAAACACCCCAAAAATCCCCTAAAACCCTAGAGGCTTTCCCAGTATGGTCGCCAATTATCCTATAGCAGGAAAAAAACCCTATGGACTACACTAGGGTTCAACATGTAGGCATATCTAACTGTCTAAAAGTATCCTACTTTTCTAACTACCCTGAACATACCCCAAATTCATACATGAAAGACAAAGTGAAAATATCAGGTAACTTTACCTTTTACTTTGTGTCCAGTGTCGATCCTATCGTGCTTGATAGCTCCACTGACTGCAAGCCTCCTCTAAAGGTTGATCTGCATTCACAAACAAATAAACATAAAACTACAAACATGCATCTCATATATAAATCATGGTTTAGATGGTAGAATAAAGCATATATCAAATACAAACATTTAACACATCATATTTCAAGACAAGAAAAGTATTTCTTTTATTGATATCACAATGTTTACTTACAACAAGGTCGGCGATTGCTCCATGAACCTGGTTTGAGCTCCTGTTCACCAAGATCCAACTGTGCCTCCATGTATTTTTCTCCTCTCAACCTCTCTCTAGGGAAATGGAATAGGCTTATGATGGAGGAAAAAAAGGAAAAATGGGGAATTCTAATGCAATTCTCTCAAGGTGGCTGCAATTTCTTGGGGAAAGGAGGAGATGTGAAATGTGGAGATTTTCATTGTTCTTATGCTTCTCTTAGGAATGAGACCCCAACACCTCCTTTTATACGAAAAAAGGATGGTTATTTGGTTGGGTGATGGGATATAGGCGGTGGATCGGTTGGGAAACTACCCAATAGCCTGTAATCTCAACGAAGTCCTTGCAACTTCTTAATTATTGCAACTTTTGCAAGTATACGCGGGATGTAATGGTGCAACTAGCGTATGTATGTAGGATGTAGTGCTGCAACATGCATGTGTATGCAGACAGTAGTGTTGTAGGGCACGTACATATTCAAAAATAGTGTTTTTAAGAAGAGCTACTTAGTGATGGCTTGGAAAAAATAGCAAGTAAGAGGGCCTGATGCCAGGTATGCATATGTAAAGCAATTTAAGGTTATAACAAGGGGAGTAAATTGGGGGTATGACTTCTTGGAAGGAGAGGTATGTTGTGACCATGCTCACCTTGGGAGGGGGGTAAGTATGTGGGTGTATCAAAGACCCTATGGTGCTTGTCCAAGCCTAGTTTCATATCAAGATGTACTGTTGGAATTGATTGATCACAAACATGGATGGCATTAATTTTAGCAATTACACGATGGTGTACTTTCTTCAGGAGTTTCTCCATCCAATCAGAATTGATAATTTATGGGGAGAAACCATGTAGGCCTTGGAGGGTATAGGTGGGAGCATCTTGAGTAAATCACATAAATAACTCTCTATGGTCCATGGAAATCTATTATTAAATTTTTAATACACTTAGGAATTTATTTCCATTTTTGGCAAATTTGAATTTGGAAAATTATTGTCATAAATGGTAATAATTTTCCAAATTCGAATTGGCCAAAAATGGAAATAAATTCCTAAGTGTATTCAGACTTTAATAATAATTTATTTTTGGGGATATTACATCCTTTCCCCCTTCAGTACAACACTGTCCTCAGTGTTTGTTCCTTTCTCAGAAGAGTGTTGGATAAGATTTCTGCAAATCTTCCACCAATTCCCAAGTGGCTTCCTCAGGACTAAAGTTCTTCCATTGCACTTTTACTTGGGTGAAGGCTATGTTCCATAGTATTGTTTCTCTCCTGTCCATAATGGGCAGAGGTTCCACATGGAGCTCGCCTTCTAGTTCCACCTGCACCATGTTCCAATCAATCATGTGAGTAGGATCATGGACATATTTTTTTAACAAAGAAACATGAAATACATTATGAATTTTCAGATTTTCGAGAAGTGAAACTTGATATGCCATGGGTCCAATTCGAGCTAAGATCTCGAAAGGGCCACAAAACCTGGGTGCCAGCTTGGAATAGTTTCTTAGCTTTAATGAACTTCTTCTTTCTTTGAATTTTAAATACACGTGGTCTCCAACTTGAAATTCTTGGTGTCTTCTTTTCAGGTCCACATAACTTTTATGTTTTTCATGTGACTCTTTTAAATTATGTTGTACTTTTTTTACCATATTCTCCATTTCCTGGAGCATTTCTGGTCCCACTATGATTCTGTCAATTGGGTTATCCCAACTAATCAGATTTGTACACTTTCTATCGTAGAGTACTTCGAAGGGGCTCATCTTAGCCAATGTCTAGTAACCATTATTATATGCAAATTCCACCAAGTGTAGGTAGTCTTCCCACTTACTTGGTTTCATCCTTATGTACATTCATAGCATATCCTCCATGATTTGGTTCATTCGTTCAGTCTTCCCATATGTTTGTGGATGGTAGATTGTATTGAAATTCAAGTTAGTATTCAACCCTGCAAACAATTCTTTCCAAAACGTAGATGTAAATTTTACGTCTCTATCCAAAATCACCATTTTAGAAATACCATGTAGTCTAAAAATATCCTTCATGAATATTTTAGCGATGTTAATAGACTTATAAGTAGATTTTACAGGAATAAAATGTGCAGACTTGCTAAGATTATCAATTACTACCCTAATTGAATCATTCTTGTTTTAAGTTCTAGGAAAACCTGTGATAAAATCCAGTGATATAGTCTCCCATTACCATTTTGGTACAGGTAGAGGCTGCAACAGGCCAGCTGGGTGTTGGTGTTCAGCCTTCACCTGTTGAAAATCTAGGCACTTAGGAAAGTATTCTACTATCTTGCCTTTCATATTAGGCCAATAAAATAATTTCCTTAGTGTTGTTACCATTTTCTAGTATCCCATATGACCAGAATATGATTTCTTGTGTACTTCATCCAAAAATTGTTAACTTTAATTCAGCAGAATATGGTATGTACAACTTGTTTTTTGAATCTTAGTAGACCATTTCTGTCCAAACTCAGATCTGTTCTGTCTAAATTTTCTTCATTATTTTGTAAATCTTCCACTATTTTAATGTATTTTTCATCATTATTACTTGCATCCTTTTTCCTTTGCTCAATGTCGCTTTATGCCCTGCTAATGTTTATCCCAAACAGCCCATGAGTTCTCCTACTTAAATAAACTGCCACTTTGTTTTCCTTACCCTTGATGTGTCTTACCTCAAAATTGAATTCACTCAAGAAGGCCAACCATTTTTCTTGCCTTGTGTTAAGGTCTGGTTGATTAAACAATAATTTCACACCACTGTTATCAATTAGCAACATAAATTTTATGCCCATTATATAGTTTCGCCACATTTTTAATGCATGGATGAAAACTGCTAATTCCAAGTCGTCAGTGATGTAATTTCATTTGTCCTCTTTTAGTTTTTGAGACTCATAACAAATAGCATGCCCTTCTTGAGTTAGGACCCTCGCAAACCTTATTTTATTGAATCCACGTAGACTATGAAGTATTTATTAGGGTCTAGTATTCTTCAAATTGGTGTTGTTTTTAACAGTTCTTTTAACTTATTAAAACTATCCTAAAATTTCTGTGACCAATTAAACTTGGTTCCCTTTTTTTGTAGGGATGTTATAGTGTATTCAATCTTAGAGAATCCCTCTATAAATATGTCATACTAACCAATGATTCCCATGAATGACTGCATGTCTTCTACATCCTTAGGGATAGGCCATTCAATGATGGCTCTTATCTTCTTTGGGTCGACTGCAATACCTTCTTTAGATATTACATGTCCTAGGTACTGTATTTTATTTTGAAAAAAGTCACATTTGTCAAATTTAGCATACAGTTTGTGTTTTCTTAAAGTTTTCAATACTATTCTTATATGTTCTTCGTGTTCTTCTTTTGTTTTCGAATACACTAGGATATCATCAATAAATACCAAAAAAAACTTGTCCAAGTACTGGATGAAAATGCTATTAATTAAACACATCAAAGTTGTTGGTGTGTTAGTTAGACCAAACAATATAACAACAAATTCATAATGTCCATATCTCGTCCTAAACATTGTTTTACTTATGTCTTCATCCTTTATTCTAACCTGGTGATAACCATATCTTAAATCCAACTTAGAAAAAATATTTTTCCCTCCCACTTGATCAAACAGATCATTGATTCTAGGTAGGAGGTATTTGTTCTTAAAAGTCATTTTGTTTAACTATGCCTAATCAATGCATAATCTTAGAGTTATGAATTTCTTTTTAACAAAAAGAACTGGTGCTCCCCATGCAAAGACACTTGGCATGATGTATTCCTTGTCCAACCGTTATTGTAGTTGAATCTTTAACTATGTTAATTTGGGTAAACTCATTCGGTAGGGTGCCTTATATATAAGGGTTGAACTAGACAGCAAATTGATAGAGAAGTCTATCTCTCTTCTTGGGGGAAGTTTAGGTATTTCGTCTACAAACAAATCTCTAAATTCATGTAAGATGAAAAAATACTCTAGGGTAGGGTTTTTTTTTTTCCAACATATTTGTCACCTGGATAGCATAAATCTGACAACCTTTACTCATGCACTTCTTAAATCACATTGCTGAAATATGCCTAACTGAGACTGGTTTTTGTATGCCTTTTAATGTCCTAACAATGTTTTTTTTGTCTTCGTAAGTGAGTGATTTTTCATAACAATCTAAAACTACTTTATACCTCTCTAACCAGTCCATTCCAATAATTATATCATAAGACCCTAACGGTAGAATATTCAGATTTATCTTTGTGTTTTGACCATCTAAACTAAACTCACAATCAGAAATGAATTATGTTAACTTTCTTTTTGTTCCTATTGCTAGTTGTACTAGCCAAGACCTTGTATGCCTTAATTTATTAGGTTTATTTGAATCCACTACACTAGGAGCAACATAACTCAAGGTAGCTCCTGGATCAATTAAAACATAAACATGATTTTTGATAATTTTACCTTCAACTTCCACTACAGTGGACTGGTGGTCAGCTTGTCGGCCATCCATGGCTGCATTGATCCTATGTATGTTGCTACACACATCTCCCACTGTAGAGGCCTCTTGTAGTTTTTGAACTGTCATCCTTATTGCAGAAGTTAGACGTGGACAACTACTCCTTAAGTGAGGTTCTCCACATTCCCAACATTTTAACGGTTCTCTAGGGATGTCGCCAAACTTCTTGGTTCCCAAATTAACTAATTTTCCTCCTCCTTGGGTTTTCTGGTTATTGGAGTGAAAATATTTCCTTGGAAATATCTTTGCTGCATTCCGAAAAGGGGTTGGCTGATATCCCTTCTTCCGCTGGTTCATTATGTCTTGTTTCTTGTCTTTCCAAGCCTTGGGAAATTCAGACCATTGTTTGTATTGGTCGTAACACTTTCAGTCCTTCCTGAAAAATTCACTTAAGGTCTTGGGATTTTTGAATTCGATCATGTCCTTATAGGACTGTGGTAAGAAACTTAGGAAACAATGGATTTTTACTTTGTCTTCCCATATATAAGGCACAAACCTTAATAATTCTAGGAATTTGTTTATCAAGTCATCCACAGTCATTTGATAGAGTCGTAGCTCATAAAACTCTTTGGTATTTCTTTCATATTAAATTTAAGATAAAAACTATTTCTTAAAGTATTTCTTGAAATCTGACCACTCCATCTATTTTTCCTTTAGGTCCTTGGACAACTTCAGGTCTTGCCACCATATACTGCCTTTTCCTTTCAGGTTATAGATCTCCATTTTGACCTTCATGTTGTTGGAATAGTTGTATATCTGGAAATACCTTTTTATGGCTAGTAGCCATGTTTCAGCCTCCTCCCCTATCCTGTATTCCCCGTCAAAGGTGGATGATTTGATTTTCTTAAACTTTCCTTCCAGGTGGTCCGCCTATTTCCTCTTTCTTCCTATGTTTGTTTTATCTTTTGCTGATGGTGTGCCTTCGAAAGAGTTGTCCCCTTTTTCTTGTTCGGGAACACAATTTTTGGAGGCTCTTTTGTTGACCTCTTCTTCTTCATTATTGTCTTTTGGGATCTTCTTTGTTACTATTCTATGCAACAATACTTCATTTATTTCATGTTGTTCTTATTGTGCCTTTTTCAATTTCCCATTGTCTACCTTGAAAACTTGCAGTTCCACATTAAGGTTTCTCCTGGTTTCCAAAACCTGGGTCGTGAAGCTTCCTTCATTTTTGTCTAGGCTCTCTATTAGGTCCTTGATTGAGATTCTCTTTAAATATGATATCCTCTTCATTATGTGCTTCCATTATCACAACAAAAATAAACTTTTTTTGTTTGTAACAATAAATGTTTTGTTAGTTTTTCATTAAACAAAAATCATGTGCTAAGAAAACAATTTTGGCCCTATTTAAGGTCCAAGTGTTGTAACCTTTTCTCTGATACCATATGTAATGTACCCCAAAATTTAAATAAATAAATAAAAAATTGATAGGTGCGTTGATACTTCTTATTTAATCATCTTAACCTATAATCGCTAATAACAAGTTGATAGCATTCTTGTGAGGTCATACTTATTACATTAACTCAGTACAAGATACAATAGTCATCTCAACAGGCTAGAGATTTATCTATCCATGAGAGGACTGTAATTTGGTTAATTCCTCAGGTCTATAGGGAAAATTACCCCACCTGGATTCTACTTTTAAACAAAACTAAAAATCTCCCACTTCATATCTAATGAAGGAGTGCCACACAATATTCCCTTACAAATGTACTCTTTCTTATCTATAGTTTTAAACCTATATATCGATACTCATTTGTAAAAGCCGATGGACATATGCTCCTTACCACAATCCTATTTAGGTATATACATATAAATAATATACATTTATAGTCGGGCAAGGTAGCTTATTTTCATGAATCAAATATTTATGCTAGTTTATGTTTTCTACATGGTTTTTAACGTTACCCAAATGGGAACTATATGGATGTAATTTAACTATCATTCTCTTACCAAAATGTGCACTTTAACTGTTACATGAAAGGTTGTTCTTGGCAGTTTGTTTTTCGTTAAGACCTTAATAAGGTAGTTGGAGGGAAACTAACATACGCCAATTGTAAATATCAGGCTCTGATCCATATGATACATACCCCTGAGGGTTGAGATTTTGTTAGGATGAAAAGTCATAACTCTAGAATTGACAACCACCATACTCTTACCATTTCATACAGGTAATGTCTCGTGTAAGTGACATTGTATTATTATTTTATGTGAGTTCTATCGAATTTATACTTTGCAAAAATCATGAGGGCTTTTATCGGTACAATCGAGACCTCAACTTTTCACTCATACTTCAGTTTCCTTTCTTTTGTTTTCTTTTTCTTTTTCTTTTTCATTTGGGTTCACGACCTTCCTCTCGCATGAGGATCCTACTAGGTTAAATATCCTTGTACATATAGATTACAAACTTCCTCTTCTTGTTTTGATTAAGTAATGAGCTTTCAAACCCTCGACTCTGGAAGAGGTTAGGCATCTGACTCACTGTGCAAGTATTACATCTGTGAATTAGTTACACTACTACATATGGGCAGACTATTCCACGAAATTTTCCCATGGTTCCACTAGTTTCATCTTTTTTTTTAAACAGGGAGGGATTTTCGTCGATATTGCCACAAAAGTTCGTCACAATATTGACGAAAATCTAGTCAATATTTTCATCTCAATAGAGATGAACTTTCGTGGCAATATTGATGAAAATTTTTCCTATCTCATTGGTCGGTGTTAACGGGTAGTTGACTATTTGATCTATATATATGTTACTTTAAAATACTTTGTGACACAATTGCTATAGTTGTGACACTGTCCTTGGCTTTTGTTTGATCTTTTTATTTTTTCCGTCACCCACCAGTTGAACAAATCCAATTCTCGATCTACATAGCTCGTATTTTGAACTTGCAAGGTTAGTATGTTATTTTTTATTGATGTACTCATTTAACCTGTAATTTTTTGTTCAAATGTCCAAATTTCATGTAGCTTGTTTTTCCTTGATAATATATTATATGTGTAGTACCATATTTCATGTCTTTGGTTTTTGGATCTAGTTAGTATATTCTATGGAAAAGGGTATGTGGATTCCATAATATTCTAGGTTTATGGAATCCACATACCCTTTTCCCTTTAATTGTAGGTATAATATCTCTCTCTTTTCATTGATAAAGATATGGAATTTCTCTTGAAACTCAACCCTAATTGATGAAATGATAGTAATTGATTGTCATTTTCTTCTCTCTTTTATTTTTAAGACCTAACAAAAAAACACCAAAAAATATTGATTGAAGCTTTGATACCACTTGTTACATCCATAGTACCCAAAAGGGATCACACTTGCATAAATTAAAAATAATATAACAGTGACAATAATGGTTGGGATACTTGCACACCTAATGGTTGGCTAGCACTTAGTAATTCTATTAAATGAAGGAAGAAATCTCCATGAATTAAATCTTGAAGTTGATTGTTATATTGATAAATGATAAGTTATGGTATATATAAGATAGGGAGGAAACTCATTTTTATAACAATAAGATACATAAACACTAACCCTAAACTTATGTTATGTATATATGTCATTATTATATAAAGAAAACATTTGTACACATATGACCTTATTATAAAGATGTTATCTATGTCATGATTAGGCACATAACAATTACTTTTAACTAACCACCTTCAACCATCTTTGCTTATGGTTAGCCACCTTTAACTTTCTTTGATTATGACTAAGCACCTTTAACAAATGAACTTATGATTATATATCATAGTCTTCCAATATAAATAAAGTATATTTGTTTCAACTTTCTCAATAAAATCCACATACCCTTTTCTGATAGATGTTGTTTCTCTAAAAATTTTATAATCACACCCAATTCTAGATGTAGTGATTAAATTTATTTTGTAGTTGATGTAACTTGTTTATACACTATTAATAAGGATCAGTGTCTTGTTCATGTAACTTGTAACTTATTCATTTTTCATTTTAACTTGTTCTTTTAACTTGTTCATGTAACTTGTAACTTGTGTCTTAGAAAATAAATTTGTGACCACTGTAAGTAGCATAAACTTGTGACCATTGTATGTATATGCAAATCAACCCATCATAATTTAAACCAACCCAACCCAATTGTGGATGACAGGTGGTTAGCATTCTTTTTTTAGTGGCGAATTTCAAATATTGACATAAAATTGTGACCATTGTATGTATATGCAAATCAACCCGTCATAATTTAAACCAACCCAACCCAATTGTGGATGATAGGTGGTTGGCATTCTTTTTTTAGTGGTGAATTTCAAAGATTGACATTTTGTCTAAAAAAAAACTTAGAGGATAGTGTATGGTGTCGAGTGATTCAAGTTTGAGAAATTTTGACCACTTTCGTTAAATGGTGTGTAATTATTTTCCATGGTTATTCAGTACACAATACTCTATAGTAAAAATTGAAGCATATCTATCTTAATAGTTAATCGATAATAAAAAAACATCATGTCAAAATGTCTTAGAATAAATAATTGTGAGGATTGTAGGTCACTATAAATAAACATTTCATAATCGAAAGGAGTAGCTAAAATATAAAAAAATGACAACTTAATGTTTGGTATGGTGTAGGTAAGACAATTACTTGTCAGGACAAGGATTTGTCGCAATGAATGAAAATGATAGGAAGATTTCTCGATTAAGAGTGGCATTAGAGGCAAGGGGCAATGGAAAATGTTATTTCCCTTGCTATGATTGCAGAGGCCAAAATAGAAGACTTTTAATAACAAAAGCCCAAAGACATTGTAGGGAGAAGGGGCATGCCGAAGGGGGTTATGAATATTGTCCCTTGGTAAGAGGATTCAATATTTAATGTATTCTCTGTAATAATTAGTATGTCATGAGTTTTAGTAATATTTCTTATCGGGGATTTTATATTTTCTATACACACTAACTTTTCTACGTTTTTTTTAAATATATATAGGATGCCCCCAAAATGTCGATCTCCAAAGAGTTATTTGCCAAGAACTAGCAAAAATACTACTTTACAGGAAGATGAACTTTGAGATCAGAATGTTGAAGCTGTTGATCATGTTATTAATGATGATATGGATGAAGATAACGTTAGTGATTCAAATTGGGAAGATGAGATACATATATTGATCCAAGACACATTTACTCCAATGGATGAGGACAACCAGGATGATAGTCATGATGTTGATCCTCTACTTGAGAAGTCATGTCAACCTCTTTATGAAGGATAAACAACAAATCTTTCATCTTCTATATTGTTGTTGGTGAACCTGAAGGTTTTGAATGGTTTATCAAATACATGTATCACACAGATACCAAGGTATTTAATTTGTTAATTATTTATGGCTGCATGTTCACAAATACTTAAAAGGTTCAATTGTTTCCTATATTGCTATTGTTTTCTAATTTGTAAATTAGTATATTGGATGATATAGTGATGATGATTAATATTGTTTACATTGACTTATTGTTTAGAATTTTGTAGATTGTTAGGTGATGTTCTATTACCGACATCAAATATTTTTCCACGCACATATCGATAAATATATGTGATTATGTAAGAAATTGAAATGGACTATCAGTCTATTGATGCATGTCCTAATGATCATATCATATATTATGGACAATATGCATTATAAAATGAATTCCCACAATGTCAAATAAGTAGATATTGAACCGATAAAGCGTCAAAGAAGGTGCCTCACAAAGTTCTTCGTTATAGTCCGATAATTCCACATTTCCAGCGGTTGTTCAAGTGCCAAAGTATAGCACAGTTTATGAATTTCCATGCAAAGAACATAATTCGAGATGATGTTCTTAGAATGCCTACAGATGGTTCTGCATTGAACTACATTGAAGAAAAGTGGCCATTTTTTAAAGAAGAACCTCATAATGTTAGAATTTCGTTGGCAACTGATGGTGTCAATCCATTTGGAGATCTTTGTTCTACATACTCAGTGTGGCCTATTTTTGTTATAAACAATAACCTTCCTCCTTGGATGTCGATCAAGAGAGAGCACACAATGTTGGCAATGATTGGTCCAGGTATTTAATTATCTTTTATTTGATTTAAAGTATGACAAAATATTTCATTTCTTTGTTTCGTGCATGGTAATTATTTCTTTTATATACCATGACATCTAGATAAGTATAATTAATCATGTAGTATGTTGAACCAATTAGGTAGGTACCAGGTTAAATATATGAACGTATATATTGAGCCTATCATCGATGAGTTGTTGAAGTTATGGGTTGGCGTCACTATGTATGACATATCTATACCAATAGGGAAAAGACGATTTCAATTCCATGGAATACTATCATGGACAATTCATGATGCTCCTGGGTTAACACATTTTTGTGGTATATTGTTACTTTATTTTGTGATTTAATATTATATATATTTATTGAAAAAATCATGCATTATTTTAAATTGTA
>ML777493.1:1193927-1204733 GCA_009831015.1 Picea engelmannii | reverse complement strand
AGAGGACTTCTTAGAAGGTTCTACTTCTAGAAGATTCCTCCTCTAGAATGTTCTTAGGTGATGGTAGCACTATATAAAGGGGTTCAAGCAATGTAATGAGACATGAAGAGAATTATTGTATTTGGAGCTGAATCTCATTAGGAAGTTGCCCCCTCAAAGAAGCAAGTGAACAGTAGAGGATCCCTTCCATAATAGGATCCATTGTATGGTGTTTCCCTACCTCAAGGGTTTCTATAATAAAGTTGTGGTTTTCTATATGGTTTCATATATCTTGTATGGTGATTGTATTCAGATATCTTTGGATCTATTGTGATATTTTGTATTCATGTATTTGGTTCTTAACATGGGGGAACCTCTTATTACCCCCCACCCCCTTATCAATAGCCATACCTTGTTTCTATTCCTCCACCCATCAGTGGGCCACCACTGGCACCCCCAATACACCCACCTATCCATACAAGTTCTAGTACCCCCTCTACCTCATCTTATACTTTAAGTACTAGTGAAATCACCACGCCTTCCTAAGTACCTTATGGATCACAAATCCCACAGAATTTGTACTTTCCATTTCTTGTTCCACCACAACCCATGGTCCCCCCACACCCTCATGCTGGGGTGAATTTTGTTCAACCCTCTCTCATTCATCAATATCAAAATTTTGAACAGCTGAATACGAAAAATCCGACCCATCCATTGAATAATGCTAAGAAGAAAGGAAGAAACATGAACAATAACAACCTAGGCCAAGGTGGGAATCAACCCCAACAAAACCAACCTATTGGGGGAAACCAATACCAAGACCCCTAAGGGGGCATCAATACCAATATACCACACCAAGGGAAGAACAACAATCTTCAAACTAACTTTCCTTGCACTATATGTAATGAGTATGGACATTATACTCATCATTGCCCCCAAATTCCTGACCTCCAATGGATGAGGGTATCCATGAACTCACAAGGCCCTCCGACACCATCTACCCCTTAGTAAGCCCCACCATAGCATTTGAAAACACTGCATCCAACTTTTTTTCAAAACCCCATTCCATACCAAGGTGTGATGAACACCCAACAAGTGATCAACCCTACCCCACCACAAATGGGGAAATATGCAACCTCGGGTGCCACTCAACCCAGGAATTCAGTTGATCGCAGTATCCTCCTCACTAATGAATAAATTCTTCTGCAAACTTGCAATCGTGAATATGGCATGCCTCCCAAATCTACCCCAACCACCTCAGAAACACAACCAACTACTACATGAAAACCATTAATTATTCCACGTCCTAACACGAAACCCATTCTTTGCATACCACATATGCCTTTACGACGTAATGTACATAACCCTCATGCTAGGGCTACTCATAATTATAGTCTGGTTGATGACTTAGCCTAGTCTCATGCAGCCATATCTGTGTTGGAGGTCCTCCAAACCTGTCCATCACAGAGAAAATCCTTGCTTTCTGCCTTGGGGGAAATCGACACAGTTGACACCCGGCTGATCACATTTGATTCAGATAATGGAAAACCACATCTTACTGCCCAAGCATCCTTCTAGATATCATTTAAGATATGGAACACCATAGTTTATCGGTGTATCATCGATGAAGGTGCATCCACCTGCATCATTTCTAAAGATGTATGGCAGAAAATTGGCTCCCTTAAGCTAGTACCCTCTACCATCACCCTTCGATCTTACGACGGTTCAACAACATCTTCCACATGGCTTTGTCAAAATGTCCCCATAAAACTTTGGTGAAAAACCATCCTCATTGACATTGAATTTATCGATGCCCAACTTGATTACAATATCTTGTTCGGATGCAACTACATGTATGCTATGAAGGCGGTCACCTATTCTATGTTTCGTACGATGATGTTCCCCCATAATGGGAAGATCGTCACCATTGACCAACTTACACATTACAAGCCTAACCATTCCGCCAACATTGATAACATCCTCCCCCTTGTTCATGTTAGCTCGAATAATTTTCCAGTTGCCAACATTGGCCCTGGATTATTCCAAGACCCATCCATGTTGGGCACTTGTCAGGGAGCACCACCATTCCTAAACCCATATTTTTTAGCACAAGTGTGTGTAGTTTCCTCTAAAGGAACTGACATGGAGGATACCCTTCCTCCTAGGGAGGTTTCTATCATATCTTACATCCCACTAGTCGCAGAGCTCCCCCCTCATGAGCCTCCTGTGAACTCATCGACTCCACCAGTTCACGATTTCCCCTCTCCCCAGGGCCATATCCCAGTTTGGGAGATAGTTCCTTAATCCATTACTCAAATTCCCTTCTTCTACCCTCCACCTGACATACAATCTTTCCAAGTAGCTGCAACGCTTACCCTCCCTAATATGGTGTTAGCAATTCGAGATTGGTATTTACACCCACCAGAGATGGTCCCTCAACCATCCCTTCCCCCCCAAATGGGAGGAATCCCAATGAATATTCGCATACTCACTCCCACCCTACCCTCTACACCCCCACTCATTGCCCTCCCTACCATAGCTGGGGGTAGGAGAAAGAAGAAGGAGCCCACAACTCCCCTTCCCCCGTGCGTCCAACCCCCTTACGCGCTATGTGAGAAAGATGGACACCCAACCCACAAATTCCCATCTCTACCTCAATTATGTAACCTAATTACACTCAATCAAACATCATCATCACTCTCCACTATAGCAAGTATTGTCGCTACCTCCCCTAACTCAAGTAACAAAGGGCTTCGAACCAAATTCACTTGCGTGATATGTTCAGAATATGGCCATTATGCACACCATTGCCCATATATCCCATGTGTTTGCCACAGAATAGCCACGACACACCACACATATCTTCCTGAGTTTCCTCTGACACTCCATACCAATGCTCCTATGAATGTGATTCATTATACTTCTTCATCAATCCTTGACCAAAGGAGAGGTACGTGTCCTCCCTCCAAACTATTGCCCGATCGTCCATAGTGTTAGTAAAACTGGGATGGCATTATGGGCCCACCATCCATATCTAATCCCTTTTTCCACTTTAATTTTTTTGGTATAGGATCCCATAAGCTCCATTTTCCGAACCATCTTCAGCCTCTTACACAGACATTTCCATCAGGTTATCATTTTCCCTTTTTTACAGCGGAGCATCTTCCCTTGACACATCTAGGTATGCATGCTCATGTTCAAAATTATCAAATAAAGGCTTGTATGTTTGATTCTCTTCATATATTTTTCAAGTCGAGTATTTGGTTTTCATTTGTGTAGGTACTTGGTCATCATACATCAACGCAACCCTTTCAGGTATATAATCATCACTGGCATGTAATCATTCCCTCTGAATCTCAATTGCATCTCCAGTCACCCTTATGACATTTGCCTCTAGGATATCCATCTCCGGCTCTACAATACCAACACCTCCATTTGCATCTTAGGTATTGTTACTCGGTATCACTCTCCCCCACATGAGTTGTCTCATTCATAACACCCTTTTGCACTATTGAAACTCATGTTTTTTTTCAAACCCTTTACGGATGGGAGTCCCAATAGTCTTACATCATGTCGCGAATCAGCCACATAATCCTTCTCCTCATTTTTCTAGCTTTCCCATCAGACTCCCTGATTATCTCATCAAGGTTCTCTTTTTGACTGCACCTCCGCAATATCATGACCCTCCATTTCATCCACAATCAATTTTCCCCTCTGCAAATTTCCCTCCATTTCATCTACCTCATACAGAACCCCACCCATGGCCCCCCCACCTTCCACCAATTCTGCAAACTAATGGTTCCCTTGCCAGCCCAACCATATTACACTAGGGCACATGTTTATGTATTTGTACAATCATCCCAAATCATTCTTTATTTATTGTACAAAAGCCTTTATTTCCAGCATTTCCATACCTTTTTGTCGTCACCTTTGGCAACCTTCTTCCCTTTTTGGCAAACACAACCCATGTCACCCCTGGTTGGGGCACTCCTTATCATCTACCCTTGTTGACATCATCCATATACTCTGAGTATCCCACAGGCCACTTATCTCTGCCCTCTGAGTTTGTTCACTTTGTCCCTCCTCTGGCATAACTTATCCCACGTCTTGTTGTCCCCCTGACACTTGACCTAGTTGAACGGTTGTGACCACTTATACTTCGCATATTCCCCCAAACAAGGGAAGTCTTGAGTCTTCATACATCTTGACTTCAACCATGTACCTCCTTTAGTTCCTAACCTCACCTAGTAGATTTCACGAAGCCCTTTTCTTCTGGGAGTCGCGTCCCTCTTTTTGTCGACATCAACACAGTTTTCCAGAAGGGCGACAGTATATTGACTCTCATTACCTTTCCAATGAGAGATCTCTGATGGCACAGGGAGAACCACAATTGCTCCCTGTTGTCATTGACCCCCATAACATTCGACTTCAACACTTTCTCATATTACGGTGGGTCTTACTTTGTGACTATTGCAGTTATTTCTTATATTTACTGAAGACCTATGAACTGGGTTGGGCTATCAATGCCTACAGAATCCATGATATTTCTTACAGATGTCACTGCCTACTATTCAAAGTATGTTCCTCCGTAGAATTTTTTTGTGCCTTTATCTCGACTACCCTTGAGGGTGTTGTAGTTGTCTACATCAACACATCATTCCTTTTTTGAGTTACATGACACGAGCATGGGGCATGCCCACCTTATTTTAACACAATTTATTTTTACACACCTTATGGAAGGTTGGGTTCTACCGGTTCCCTTCTCCCTCTAATGGGTAACTCTTGCAATCCCACTATCTCTCTCTCTTACAATGGCACTCTTAGTAGAAGAAACTTTGATGGATTTCGGGTATACATATGCTCCTAACCTCATCCATCAGGGGGCATCTGTTATCACTGAAATTTCATCTGCAAATGGTTACAAGAATTCAGCATCACCAAATAGTTATGAGGTCACCCATGGACCAATATTACCATAAAATCATTTCCAAAGGGTAAAAAACTATACAACTAGTGACAAAATTAAATTTCTCTATGACTACACAGGGCGCACACACGCACATGTATGAAAGAAAAATGCAGGAAAAGAACACATGCGCCCAATGCATGACTGTGGTCGCAAAAAGTCATGCACACGTGAGAATAGTGCGTTTATGAGAGTGGTCAGCCTCCCACCCACTTCTGGTTCAACTTCCAAGTTGATTTGACACTCAAATCTAGACTGGATCTGACTGGGTGGCCGGTCAAAGACCTAGAAATGCCCTAATTAGCCTCTTTACACACTACAAGCTAGTTGAACAATAGCTCAAAGAAGTGCTATAAAAAGGCCATGGGTGCTCTTCATTTTTCGAGGAATTCAATAGAAAAGTTATGCTGCCATTATTCTCTTGAGGAATCCTCTATTCTCATCAAGAGTATACTAGCATCATTGCATTGGGAAATCCATCTCACCCCTTGAGTGGATTAGCAAAGAATTCTTTTACCATTTTTATTTTCAAATTTGTAAGCAGAACTTATTTGTGGGGGTCCAAGAGCCCTCCCTTGGAGGAAGAAGGGACTCATAGTACTCTTTATTCTTGTTGTTTTCTTTCACTAATATCAACCTTACCATTGGTGACATGGGTCTTATTGTTTGGTGACATGGGTCCCTATGTCCATTAGTTTAGTTGTTATTTTATTTCTTAGTTTAATTATTAGTTGTTCTTTTATATTTCTTTCTCTAACCCTTTTCCTTACAGTTGTCCTACTTAGAAAACCCAACTAAGCTTGCAAGCACCTCTATTTTTCTCACTAAGGTGACGAAAGAGGCGCAGCAGTAGGGTCAATATATTATGATGTTACTATGTTTAGATCTTGTTGATGGGTGAAATTGTCCATCTGTCAATTGAGAGAGTGGAACCGGTCCGGGGTTGTCTAAATAACCTAAGTCGTTTGGAATGAACCACCCTGGCGAGTTTAACGACTCTGTTGGCCGCTCTAAGATCTTAAGAAAACCAAAGAGAAAACTAATCTAAATTAACTAATCTAACTAAAACAAATAAAACTAACTAAAACTAACAAAACTAACTAAAAGAAACTAAACTAACTAATAATAAAAACAAACTAATACACTAATCTAATTAAAATGAACTACAATATAAAATAAAACTAAATAAAAATTACACTAACTATTCTACTAATTACTATTACTCTAATTCTAACAATTAACCGTCTAACTACCAGTTATAGTACAACTTATTCACAAATATACAATATGCACAATTAGCAGATTTAAATAAAACCTGTAAAACTCATATGCTTTATGCCCTAAGACAGCCAGAGATATTTTTTGATTTTATATTTTATGAATAAGAAATAAAACTTACTGAAATTAAACAATCTAATATATTAAACATATATATCTAACTAAAAATACTAACACATATACTAACAAACAAATGACAAACTGGCCTGGAAATGCTCCTAATTTGTCCTGTGTATGATGACTTCGAAGCTGGTCGGAGGAAGGAAACTCACACCGGTTAGTCCATAAGCTTCTCGTAAACGATAAGTTGCACTGCTCTTTGAGTTGTTTATAGGACAAACAAGACATAAAAAATCATAACAATTATATGATTTATAAATCTCTGCAATAAGGGAAACCTGTCATGCAAAAACTTATATTTGATAATTCAACTTATGAAGAAGAGAAATCTGTCATTCACAAACTGAATTAAGCAATTGTTATGTTCTTTAAACACATAGAAGAAATCAGATATGGATTACAGTGATTAAATTATATCATTTGCAAATGATTAAGATAGCTAAAGTAGTCATTAACCAAACACAAATTGATATACATAACATGAAACAAAATATTGATATGATGAGAAGCTAAAGTTGTAACAAAACACCAAATTCTGCCTCAGTCTGTATTAAAACTCCATATCCTTGTTCTCCCAAAAATGAGGATGACATTATTACAAAAATGATAGGTATTTATAAGTCTTTCCACAGGGTAAAACCTCCCTGTGGATAATATCAAACTGTTTTACATAATCTGGGAAATATCCCAAAATCAACTAAACTAAGAAACTAAAATGCAAGAAAAATCTTTGAAATATCCCCTAACTGCTCATCCAATCCACTGCCAGTTCGAATTCATCTGCAATAGATCAAAAATAACAAGTTAGAAAAGTATTTCATCAACAAAACAATAAAAAATTGATTCTATAGACTTAGCTACAAAATCATCTGATTCTGTAGTTAGTTTAAAATAGCATACAGGATCAAATAAATATCAAATGAAATCTTTTAAAAGAATCAAATCCAATTTTCTTTTAATAAACATTAAAAAATGAATCACTAATGATCCAAATAATTTTATCATTCAAGTTAAAACAAAATCAAAAGTGATTTAATCGAAACAGGGGTAAGAATGCTCTGTTTCATGGTTACCATAATCAGGTCGAATAGTAACAAGATTGTCCCAAATCTAATTAAAATCAAATAAGATCAAAATCCAACAACCAAATAGAGAAACAAGTATGATCTGTTTCGATTGCCATCATAGTCGGGTAAACAGAATCGAGACTAAACAGTTTTACAAATCATTTCACATCTAATTTGAAAGCAGTTCAATCAAACGAATCATATGAAACGTTGTGTTTTTCCAAAACAGGAGATACGATTAGATCAAAATGGGATTGTTTTACAATTTTATAACTGTTATGGCTCAAACGGTTCGCACCATAGGTGGATTAATTCAGAAAGATACGTGAACCAATTCATACAAAATCATAACCAGATTGATTAGATTTTGACCACAATCACTATCGAATTGACATAAGTGATAATCGGTAAAATGTGCAAATAGAATTTATTGGATTTGAACGAAATGGTTAATTCCAAACAAGTCGCGACAAGGTTTAATATAGAAATAAATAATGAATCAATATCGTTTCACAAATCCACTTGAAATAGAATATCTATCGTAAATACGAATTCAACTGATAGCAGGGTCGATCAAACCAACGGGAATCAACCAGCTGAGTTTTTTTTACATAACTGTTACGAATTGTTTTGGATGTATTTTACCAGGATCATATTGAGAATAATCCGGATTGTATTCCTGTAATAGTTAACCATATCATAAATGTTGCCAACCATAACGTATACATTATAACCAATTCGAATCGAAACTTGATTGTGTTGAAAAATGAAATGTGAAACAACTTGTGTCTATAATAGATACAACGACTTCAATTAGCAACAGAACATCCCAAATTAAGCTAAATGAAACCAATCAAATCCATACTAAGATCCAATCAAATCGACGAAATAATCCAATCGAAACTAAACTGGGATAACGAATTTCATTAATCAAAACAAAACTATGTACATAATGCATATAATGTGACAGAGCAGAATCACGTTGTAAACATAGCTATTCGAAAGAATTTGTATTCGTTATATAAGCAAGTGATAGAACATACCGGTGAAGCTGCTCAAATTATGCCAATTTTGAATTCACGACCGTTGTAGCTGACTCCACATTTTTAAACAAAATAGATCCTGTCGTCCTCTGTTTCTTATCAGTGGCTTGCAATTTGGCCTTTTGACTGGTAAGCCTTGCAACTTGATCCTCCAAAGAATGAATTCTGGACTGTAGTATTGGCACATCAAGATAATACCTTTCTAACCATGAGTTTCACTGATCACAGGGTGGCGTTGTAGACTTAGGTAAAGCAGGAGAGGGTTTTGATGAAGGATCGGGGTTTTCACAAGGCAGCTTTATGCCCGGGTAGTTAGGGTCGTCTTGCAAGCAATGTGGTAGGTTCGACATGAATTCATATGAGGGTTTGGCACACAAACCTTCTGAATAAGGATACTCACTAGCCAGATAACGTTCCACCTCCGAGTCGGAGTCTTCAATCACCATGATGGGCTTAGGGTTGACAGGAAGTCTTGGCTTGTTTCTTGCCATACGAGAGATTAAATGGGCATTCTTTTTGCCTTTGGAATTTGCAGTAGGTTTGTATTTAGATTTCTTGCCCACGGGCTTAACAGTTTCGACATCCTTGGTCACAGAGTGGGATAGGTCGATAGGTGAGTCAGGTAAGGGATTAGGTAACAACATACTGTAGGGTACCGGGGATACGGTCTTGTTCTCGGTCACCACAGGTTTTTCAACCTGTGGAGGGTTTGAATACTCAAAATCATTGCGAGCCAGGAAATCGTTCCAACAGTCTTCGTGTAACCCCAAATTATAAACAACAATCATTTTAACTAGCCCGAAGTGAAAAAGGTTTCTATCAACCTGGTTCTTTTTGTATCTCTTATACATTTTAAACAGGCTTCTAAGCAGGTAATAAGGCATATTAAGCTCAAAGCCCATGAAAACCATAAGGAAACGAAGGTGGTGTAAGAAAACAAAACTATACCGACCTTCGCAGGTGATAAACTGTTTGATTATCATCAGCAAAGTGTGCCAACGTTGCTTGAGCATGGTCACAGGTAAACCTTTGTCACAGGAGATGACCCTACGCGACTGGAAGAGAAGAGTCCAAGGGACCTCTTCCACCTTGCAATTCTTGGACCATCGTTGTCCAGTGACAGGCAAACCGGTAGCTAAACTGAGAAATTGTTCGTCAATTTCCAATTGAACATCCCCGACCTTGGCTCGACAACCATCAAAGGTTAAAGCGAAATGCCGAATAACGCAGGGGTTAAAACCATCAAATTTTTGTATGAATGGAAGCCATCCAAATTCCTCAAGGTCACTGTGGGCATTGTCGAACATCAACAGAGCCTGGTTACCATTAGTTTCAACCCTTACGACTGGAGCCATGGTGTAAGCACATGGTAAGGGTTTGGGTCAAAATCGCCAACACACAGGAGCAAAGTCGTTTGGGCTAACAACTATGAACGATCAAAGGGGAAACATTAATGTGCGCGTGCGAGGGTGGTGGGATTATTCACTGCCATGCATAATAGTAATGGAAAAGTACATCCTCTGTTCAATCAATCATAATATAATTTAAACCATATTATTTGGCCAACCCAAAAATCAAACGATGAAGGATATACCAATGCGCCATTGTATTATTTCAAACTACGAATGTTCAATGTGAAATCAAACCCGAATGTTAACCATGCGCTTGTTGCATAATGTGTAATCAAAGTTTAAAACATTGTGGCAATCGATAATTATAAAATTGACAAGCCAAAATCCATAATAAGGATCATATCATATACATAAAAACAAAAATAAACCATGACCCCTATGTAATTTAATGACTAGGCAAGTCTTAAAAACATAATTTTTCATGCTCAATGCCTTACCAGTTTAATAAAATCCAGTTGTGAAATCAAAGTAAGAATAGGAAAATAGGCATAGATCGAAAATCCTTTCAGTCACTCAAAGATAAGTGCCACTCAAAATATCAATACAAAGATCATGACAGTTCAAATAACAATGGAGGAGTTTTCTCGCTTACAGTCGTGAAAACTAAATGGAGACAAATTTGCAAGTGTCGCACGAAATGAAAATATCGTTTAATTGCAAAATGTGACGAGAATTTGAAGTTCAGAAGACATAGGTGTAGGCAGCTTATAGGGCAATGGAAAAAATTGAATTGGCTTCCAACAGATCCTTAATGTATTCATTTTTTAGTGTGTTTGAGGTCACACTATGTTCACTAGAGTTGATTGTTTCAAGAGTCATAGGGATCAAAGGGTATACCATGCTCAAGTTGATATTGATTGGGGGTTATCATATAATAGGGATTCATTGTGTTCAAAGTCATAATTATTAGGAGGTGATTTCATCAAGGATCAAATGGATCA
>ML777493.1:1155935-1174330 GCA_009831015.1 Picea engelmannii | reverse complement strand
TAGATTAGTAATGTTATTTTATTTATGTCGGCTTTAGGCCATTAGTTGTAATTATACCTCCTAGTCTCCTATATATACCAAGGAGACATTTTCATTTTGAATCATCTTATACTTGAACATTTAAGTGGGGTAAAAGGAGGTTGGCCCCTCGAAGAGGCTTATTATCTGAAATTATCTCTTTTTCAAGGCATTGAGTACTTTTCCTGAGGTTTTTCTATGCTATATTGATTTTTGGTTCTTAACAATTGTCCTCTTGGAATCCATGATCAAGAAGAGAGTTTCGAGGATAGTTTTTGCGTCTCTGTAGTCACCTCATTAAAATATGAAACAAAGGTTTCTGAGGATAGTTTTTGTGTCTCTGAGGCAACCTCATTAAAAAATGAAACAAAGATCTTTGAACATAGTTTTCTAATTTCAAGCTCATTAAAAAATGAAACAACTTGAGTATAGTTTTTTCGTCTCTATGGCAACCTCGTTAAAAAATGAAACAAAGTTTATGAGCATAATTCTTGTTTCTATGTCAATCTTGTTAAAAGATGAAATAGTTTTCCCCCTCTCTATTTGATTCAAGTCCTTCGTCTAGTATTTGAAGCTTCATTTCATTCTCCTTTGCAGTGGAATGAAACAAAGCTTGGGGGGAATTTGCTTACAGCCTCTGGACTTCATGCTAAAGTTTGAGCCTCGAGCTTAGTCTTTGTTCTTAAGCTGGGGGAAAAGTACCAACCATGCAGTGGGAAGTTCAAGCATAGTTTCCTTTGGTTCAAGATTGTGTAAAAATGAAACCAGGTTCAAGCATAGTTTTGTTTAGATTTTAAGCTTGTGTAAAAATTAAAATCTATCCCAAGCATAGTTTGTTTTTGTTTTAAAGCTTGCGTAAAAATGAAAACAATCCCAATCTTAGTCTTTGTTCTTTCTCATGCTCATAAATACATGAGAATAAGTTACCAATCTTAGTCTTTGTTCTTTCTCATGCTCGTAAATCAATGAGAATGTAACCAAGTATAGTTTTATCACTTTTTCAGGCTCATAAAGGTTATACGAAAAAGGAACCCACTGGAGTTCCATTTAAGCTCTTTTCAGACTCTCTAAACATGAAAAGATTGCCGAGCGACCTTGTTCTTTTCACTCTCGTTAAAAGATTTGAAGAAAATGTCTATTGAGCGATAGTTTATCTTTTTTACGGTCTCATCAGACTACTTTACGAAAAAGGAACTGAGAGAGTTTTCTTTAAGTGTTTTTCAGACTCTCTAAACATGAAAAACCCATGAGTTTTCTTTCTTTGGACTCATAAAAAAAACATTGAAAGGCCCATATGGGACCTGAGTTTTCTTTAAGTGTTTTTCAGACTCTCTAAACATGAAAAATCCATGAGTTTTCTTTCTTTGGACTTGTTAAATAAACATCGAAATACCTGCAATGGGACCAAACCACTCCTTCCTAGGGTTCGTTAAACATACTCTGAAGGACTCATCCGAAGGATGAGCTTACATTACAAGCATATGTTATCCTCCTCAAGCTTGCATAAAAACAAAGAGGTACTCGCCAAAAATGGTGGGGGGATAATTTGGAAAGAATTGTGTCTAAACCTGTATTCCATGAAAGAGTCGTTTTTGAACATGACACCCTTTCACTTGCCTTGTGTCTAGGTTGGAAAATCCACTTGTCTCCTGATCATACTTCTTTATAAGATTACAAATCGGTCTGTGATCCTTGTTTTTGAGTCAGTGTTTCCAAGACAATTGTCGTGTCGTCAATATGTTCAAAAAGATGTCCAACCTGAAAAGCCTTCTATTGCGTCAGCCATTTATACAGTCTTAAAGCCTTCTATTGTGTCAGACATCCTTGAGTCAGTCCTGAATCACTTGTTACTATGATCTACATCAAATCTTGTTACTTGTTTCATGTCATTGATGTGGGATACATTAAGGCCCTCCTGTGACGAGTCTTTTCCTATTGACTTCAACTCATTATCCAGGAATTAGGCTTAGAAACTAATTGGTACCTTGGAACTTGCATGCCTCAATGGCATGTTTCCTCGCTTTCGACAGTGGGTTTTCATTATCGACCCCTGATAGAGAGATTCCGTCGAGTGTTCGACCTCATCTCATTGACTCACATTCATTGGATTGTACCAGAGTACCTTGGGAGTCATTGACATTAATGGTGATTTCCCTCACACTTGTTAATGGTATACACTAATGACTGGAAATCAAGTGGTTTCTACTATGTTCGACTTCAACACATGTATTCGCATGGTTAGATTCATACTATAGAGTGATAGAGATGAAGACCCTGGATATTTTTCTGACAGATCTAGGTTGCGTTGGAGTGTATTCAGTGTACTGTTGCATAGATCCACATTGTATGTATGGTGGCTATGTTCAAATTTGAGTCCTTAACACATAGATCCACAGTGTATTTTTGGGTGGCTATGTTTCAGATTTGAGTCATATTGGAATGGATCCACAGTGTATGTTTCATGGCCATGACCTATCTTACATGAAATGGATCTTTGCATGTCGGCATTTATGCTTTGAGTCATTTGTATTCTGAGTATGGGAATGCCTACCTCAGTGATGATATATTATTGTACTGTATTTCCTTGTTTGTTGATAGGTTTCCGACCGACTGTTCCTTGTTCCCTACACACACTCGACAAAGTATTTCAACTATCACTTTGTTCTAACTTCATACTTTGGGGGGCTCTCTGTTACACATTATTTTCATCATCCCTATGAACGTTAATGATGTAAACCTATCTGTTTCTTTTAGAGGGGTCAGTGGCCTGAGTTCCTGAAGAGAGAAGGGAGAAGAACTTTTCTTGAGAAAAGAAGTTTCATTTTCCTATGTAAAAACCTTATAAAAAAGGAAGTTCACAGGCTACCTATGTATTAGGGTGTGAGAATGACAAATTCTCGTAGGCTGTATCATAGCTAGGGTGCAAATAGTTCGCAGGTTGCACTATAAGTAGGGTGCGAGAATGCTTACACGTGGGAAAAACGAGTGTTTTCTCGAATCTTCTAGAAGGAGAAACTTCCATGGTGAGGTTGCATCCGAATGGTTTGGATCTTACTCGCTTTCATGATTTAGTGGGATCATCCTAACCTCCTCACCTTATCCTCTTCAACTTATAAAAGGAGAGGACCTCTCATGGAGAAGGGGTTCTGAAGTTGGTTCTTAAGTTGGTTCTTAAGTTGGTTCTTGAGCTTGTTAGCTTTGGTTGGCTTGGAATTATTAGCTTGGTTGGAGTGGCTTTGAGATTTTCTTTGTAAAGATAGATTGTGAATATCATCAGATCTATGCTCTCAAAATTCTTGGAGTGAAAGTGTGTGGGGAATGAAGGACAGTTGGAAGGGACCTTACGACAACAAGGCTATGGTTGTAATCTCTCTTTCACATTCAATATGATACAATAATATGATTCTTTCCTATAAAGCTTGTTGTGTTTTATTGTATGATTCCTTGATCACATACATAGGTTTATATTGAGCTTATACTATTACTATCACTTTGGTTGGTTGCTTTCTTTTGCAGGTTCATCATTGTATGAGCATTGGAATGGAGCTAGCATGGCGATGGTGAGAGGAAGCGACATTTAAACAGTATGTCACTCATCCCTCTTTAGTTAGTAAATCCAATATCTAAAACTTAAGGAAAGCGTCATGTTCTGTCCTATTTTGTTCTAGATCCAGGTGGATCTAGGGAGATCTGTTAGTATCCGCACCTATCGATTAGTCCGATAACATTTTTTCTAATATTACTGCAATATTTCATTTTTTTAATGTTAGAGGTGAATTTCATAACTTTTGTTGATTGATTTATTGTGTCAACATCTATCCAGGGTGGCCATGTCTAAAAATCACCCTTTACATCTGTCCAGGATGACCATGGAAAGGCACCCACAATGCCGCATTAGGTAAATTTTAAATACAGTAACAACTTATGACTACAACGACTAAATTTCTCACTTGTTAAAGTTCATCTCATTAATTTTATTCATCAATGTATTGTGGCATGGTCAACGTGGGAAGGCTCCCACAGAGGATATTGATGAGGATGAAATATTTTATTCGACAAACCCAATGAAAGTTGTAACAAAGGACTTGAAGAAGGCTAACATAGAATATCTAGGTATGATTAGAAAAAGACCCTTGACACAGGGGGACATGGAAAGAATTGTAGAGCTACAAACTACAATAACTAATTTTGGGGTAAGTGGCATCTCCACATATTTTTATTAGCTATGAAAATTTCATATCCGTTTTTTAGTTTTATATTTTGTATATGATCTGATAAAGGAAATTTTTCTGTTTGTAGGAGTTTTTAAACCCCGTGCGTGGGGGACCTGTCGATCCTGCAACTGCTATAGGTAGCAGTGATGGTCCAATGCAAAACAAAGTTCGACATATAAAAGTGAAAGTGAGGCTTTTTTAGCCTCCCGAGGTTCCCCTCGAATCCATTGATGAGCGGGGTGATTTTGATCGGCATGACATGCCAGAGCATGATGAGTCGAAGCCTGGGACTCCACATGAAGACTCAGGAGAGGAACATAGTGTAGGTGCACAGGATACTATTATGCATGGAGAAGAATGAATTAAAAGAACTGGATCCCTATATGTCATATTTATGGTGGATGACGCATGTGTTCCGATAAAGATTCAGAAGATTGCAGGTAATTGTCCCATTAATTGATTAGTTTTTTTCATGAAACTGAAATGGACATTTATTGAGATTCTTATAAATTAATGTATAACAAGTTTTTGTAGGAAACATTTTTTTCTATAGAAAATTACATGACAAAGCATTGGAGTTGTTCGGCCCCACCATTCGCACATGGTGAAATGGCCAAGATAGAAAAAATAAAGATGATTTAATCGATCACATGGTAAACTTGTTTGACAATACTTTCAACAAGAAAGTGGTTACAAAGTTAGCCGACGAGAATTTAAAATACACCAAGGCCCAATATAGGGATAAATTTCAAATAGACCTCAAGCATGAGCACCCTCCCATGGTTCCCAAGAAAGAGTGGAAGGCGCTAATAGAGGATGCAAAGGAGAAATTGTTTAAAAAACAAGGATGAAAACCACAAGTTGGTCAAGCAAGGTACAACACGTGTCATATTATCAGTGAAATATGAGCATTTATGTTTTTCTTTCCTGTTTTAAGTAACAATTCTGATATCTAATGTTTTTCAAAAATTCCATATGTAGGCTACCAGACAAATCCAAAGCAACAAAGGCCAGAGTGGAAAAACAAGACCATCATAAACTAGGCCAGGGTGGCTACGGATAACTCAAAGCCTTAATAGTAAGATTTAAATATTTAATTGTGGTTAATATTTATTTAACAGTAGCAAACAAATATATGTTTTTGTTATTGGTATTTTTAATGGTGTTATGCATTGCAGTTAAATATGTTTGAAACTGGTGCCATCGAGGAGGACCTGAAGCTTGGTTACAGGCATGTTTTTAAAAGTGTGATTGAATATAGAAAAATCTTGGGCTAGACTCCTATCTCCCCAGCCACGCAGGTAAATCAAATGAATAAGGAAATCATAGTAGCATGCTTCTAAAGTCTATTCATATTTTATTATATCACCCTTAACTAAGTATTTATGTTTTTTTTCAAGCAACAGTGCTACCACAATATTGAATCAAGCGGTATTCAGCAAACACAACGTCATACAAGGGTCCACATGTCTAGTGATAGTGTAGAGTAGAGTACCCATTCTGGTATGTATGCTTCACAATTAGAAATATTTACTGTGACTGTAGATATTTATTTCCTGACTTATACTTATATATTATCTTCTCAAAATTGAAGAGCATGTAGCTCAGGAGGGTGAAATGCGAGAGAAACCAAGTGGACAGGAAATTAACGCACCAACTGTCCCAACTACAGAGATAGGTAAAGAGAAATAGTGTAATGTTAATAAAAACAATGAATTAGTTATTTCAATTATATTTCAACATATCGATATGATCATTTTCATTGTTCCAGTTCATGACCTTGAACAGATGTCGTCTAACCCTTCTCAACGACGTACTAGAAGTATCGTACATGAGTTCACACAAACAATAGAAGGATAGGGCACACAAAATATAATGTCCTTAGATGATGATGATATCCCAATTGTCAGTTTTATGAATGTAAAAAAACATAAATCAAAGAAAAATTAGATGTATAAATTCATGAATTGTATTTGGATCTTTATCAATGTTTATATGTTCATATGTTTTGATGACTATCCCAGTTATGCATTAATGTTTATATGTTTTCTATATAAAGAAAATCATTTGTTGGGTATGGAGAATTGAGAGCGATGTGACGGGGAGGAGGGGCCATATGATATTCCACCTTCACGTGGTTGGCCCTGTTCAGTAGAGAATAACCTATTCTCGAAACAAAGATAATCTCATTAAGGTACACGACAACTTAATTTGTTTCTAGAGTATTTTACATAACTAAATGCTTGCTTATTTTCTTATTAATTATTTACTCATATAAAAAATTTGTCTTTTATGATTCATGAAGGTCTTGGTGATGGAAATGCATCTTGTGGACAACTCATATCAAGTTTTATGGGCTAATGTATCTGGCGAAAGAACAATGAAAAGTTAAGGGTTTTGACGTGTTTTTAAAAGTAGGATTTATACTAGTAAAAGTTCACAGTACTCATGAATATGTAGATATTGATATATATGCCAAGTTCCATGTGGTGTTTTCGTTTACTTGTAGATATTTTAAATATAATTTTGGTTTAATTATAGTTTTTTTTATAAAAAATATAACTATTTTAGAGAACCCCCATATACAAAGTATTTATCCATATCGTCATTGTGGAAAATAAATTAGAAAAGATCCCTCGCTTCATTCATTTCCATAATCCTAACCTTATTGCTATCCCTCTTCAAAATCCTAGTTCCTAGTAAACAATGCATGAGGCTAATCCCAATAATCCAGACCCCTCCTCTCATCCCACATGTTAGTGAAAGTATTATAAGGCTCCAAAGGACACTACTACAAAATGCTTATTCTTATAATAATAATTCACATCCAAATCCTTGTACATAGATGATAAATCCCTTGATGATCCTAGGGTACACCAATATTTGGACACTTCTCCCCAACAAAAAATAGTTCCTATTACAAACTCTATTGAAAAACATCCCTCATTACTCATAATGACGAATGAAATTTATTCCCCTCTCTAAGTCTCCTTTTTACTCATAATTGTTAGATCAAAGACCAACTTGCCACTATAATCCTTGACAATTGTAACCAAAATAATTGAATTTTCTATCACTCATCACCCCTCTCCTTATCATTGGAGTTTGTATAATAGGACGAAACTCATCTTCTCATTAATAAACATTGTGTAGTCACTGTTGTCATAGGGATTTTTCAAGAGATTGTTGAATGCTATGTATCTCCCCTTAATTACTCTAATTTACTCTTGAACATATAATATGAACAACGATGAAATGATTTATAAGACGTCCATTGTTCCTATTGGGATTTTTTTGGGGCTAGCTTAGACTTCCCATTATCAACTCTAGCCACTTCTTACCTAGTAGAACCCAATATTATCTAGTTCTCCCCTTGTATTCTTCCTCTCCTAGTGTTCCATGCTCTCCTACATACTCTTCCTCTTTTCCTAGTCCTTCAAATGCTTGGGGAAAGTATTGCCTCTCCTACTTAGATTTTCTTCCTTACACCCCTTTTTCTCCATTTTTATTTGGTCATAATATCGATGGGTCCCTCATAGGTCATTATCTCAAGAAAGATCCTACTTGAGATAACCTCTACCTAGTTAGGATCAACTATCACTTCTTTGGTCAATTTTCAAAGATGTCCCCCTTAATGGTCACATTCCATAGCTTGCAACTATGGATCCCCTCCCATTGGTGACATCATATCTTCCTTTGCTCCTCTCTCCTCCACTGGTACCATTGATATTTTTCACCTCTACGCTTGCATTGAACTTAGGTTGATGCATGTAGCCTCCTATGCTTGCATAAAATACCCTATTGATGTATGCCACCTCTCATTCTTGCACTAAATCTAGGCTACCATGTTTTGTTTTTGTGATTTTGATGACTCTATATTACTATTTTATGACTCCTATTATGCTCACACTCTCCAGATTATCGTATGTCACATGGGACTCATGCTATGTCCTTGACTAGTGTATGGATCCTTAATGACTATGGAAATCCTAGAACAATGAATGTCATTTGTTACACTCACCTTAAATCCAAGTTTCCATATGTTACATTTATTCTTGTGATAACCCTATATTAGAGTGTGTTTCCTCTCTCTCTCATGTTCACTCTTAGTCGGTTTATGTCAACTCACGCCTTTTTCCAATGTCATTCTAGTGTCATCAACTTCTTTCTCTTGCCTTTGTTAGAACTACCCTAACACCACAGCCTCCCATCTTTACCTTTTCATCTATCCTCCATCCTTTCCCTAAGAGATCATGTTGCTAAGCCTACCTCACTTGTGGTAAGATGCCAACCTCTGTGATGTAGGTATCTAGCTAAACATGTTCTTGCATTGCTCATTGCTCATTCTTGGAAATGAAAGTATGTATTAGTCTACCCCTTGTATATTGAACATATTCATGATGTACCCAAAATTTTGGGCCTCGTTATTATTGTCCTTTTTGTATGCTCCAACAATTGTGCAAGTGACATCCATAAGTCTCTTCCTATTATATTAGTAATATTCCTCTTATTATTATCAAGGAAGGAGTTGATAACTCGCCCTTATATACACTATGCCTAAATTTTTGAGGCATCAAATAACATTATGTTTTTACAAGAATATATGAGTCAATGTCATAACGACCCTTTAGGTTCGTAAGAGTTTCTAATTCTTCAAGGTGTTAAGAGCCATTATTTACCAAATCATTCAGAACATAGAATAAAATTGAACAATATCTTATACATAGGTGATGAAAGAGATTTTAAAACCTTTTCATAAATCACAACCTTTTTACTGATGGTGTCTTCATGGGTTCAAAACATTACTTTACAAACCTAACAATATTTCTACCTTTCAACATTCTCATGAACCCTTGGGTTTACCATTACTCCTTGTGGGTCATAAATTTCCACTCACCAAATTCATACAAATTGAAATTTTTGTCACTTGCACAGGACTATATGACATCAGTACAAATATATAAATTCAACTAGGAGTAGACCTTTTCCCTTTCAAGTTGATGATCCCCATCAACTTTGGGACTCAATGTATCTTCATTAAATTGTCCTTTTAATGAGGATGGCATAGAAAACTTCAAATGATCCACATATACATTGGAATATTTTCCCATATATGGTGACCAATCCAAGCAAATAGATTTTATTCATTCTTATCCAAAATCCTAAAATATCATTTTAAACCTTTATTTGGTGGGTGCAACCACACTTGATCAAACTTAGGAGGTATGTGTTGTTAAATTCTTATCATGCCTCTTTTCGTAACTTGATTGAGATTCCTACAAGCTGGTTTCTTATACCTACACATGTTCATGGATTTTTCTTTTTAACGAAGTTCGCATATTTTGCCATTGATCAATTCTCTTAATTGTTCCACTTTGAGGGCTAAAATTTCAAGTTAAAGTGAGTACAATAAACTATGAGAAAGTCGTAGGTGGAGGATTTGAGGTGATCAATGAATTGTGCAATTAAGAATGATATATATAAATGAAAAACAATCTTCCCAAATATTGGGATGTTATAGCCTCACAACAAATGAACCAATGTTTGATTTATATCCTTGGGATACCCATGCAATTGTAAATAAAGGATATATTTCTCTTCAACTTATATCCATTATCATCTAGAGTGTGGATTAAAATTTTCTTGAGAATCTATTATATCTACAGATGATAAATGTAGATATTCCAAAATGCACCTTTACATGAGTGAAGAAGATAATTACATCTAGTTTTCATGTTTCAACATGGTATAAAAACTACCATATTATTTAGTCTTGTTTACTCTAAAATGTATATCGACTTTACAACTTCAAGCTTCCCAAATGAGCTTATTCTTGGCTCTCCTTTCTTAACAACAAAATTATGAAATTTATACTTCAATCCTCCTTCAAGCCTACAATCATATCCAAGACTCGAGACTTGCATATATATACAAGTTTTGTAAGGTTTTAACCATTTGCCAAAATTTGAGCTAGATGTAGGTAATCCCTTATATTCTTCAAGTGCATAAGAGTTTAATGTTAGAGATATGGTCAAATAAAAGCAAAGAGGTCTTAAAGGAAATTGACCGTGTGGTTTTGTATATATTTATCATACTTGAATACCAAATCAAAATGTTGCAGGATACCATTCACATGAAGTTTGGGCTTTGTTGTGACTTGGATCAATTGAAAAGCATTATAAAAGCTTATGATTTGAGTGAATTTTTTTTGTCTTCCCAACAAATAATTCATGTAGTACTTCAATGCCTAAACTATGATGTACAATTCCTTATCTTATTTGGGGTATATTATGATGGCACCAACAAAAGTTTCAAGTGTTATGTTATCGAACTCCTTCATTGTATCAAAGGTTCCCCCATTATGTATCATGCAACATTTTCTTTGATTTCAAATGAAATTGCAAGTTTCATTAGATTTAATATTGATGCATTACAATTCTTTCATGTCAAAGCTTTAGTTACTTGGTTTTCAATTGCAATGAATTGAAACTAGGTTATACTTGCATTTTCTAATGTGCATTGAAGAGACACTTCATTTCTAAATAATTTGCTAACCCCATGAATTACCTTGGTTCAATTAAATTATCTAGGATCAACCAATTTACAACGAATTTTATATTTCTTAGGTCAATACAAAATTCACATCCTCTAACTACAAAGTCCATACACCACAATAATTGTTTTCCAAGATCATATTTCTTCATGTTGTGATGCAGGAGCATCATAATGTCAAGCGAGCGTGGGGCAAGCGCCAACACATTTTAGACACATGATAAATTATTTTAAAACTTTTGAAGATAAATGCTCCAAACATAAATGTGATAGTTAAGGAGAGGCATACTTATATATTGTAAAGGACCTTGAGAGATCCACTCTCGTCCATAGTAGGTAGAAGGCATTTATGTTAGTAGGTAGCTTTGAATTCTAAAAGTTGACAGTTTTAGGAGTGGAGGGAAAACGGATATAGACACCCTCATTGTGTAATTGTAACATAGAAGGAGGATGCCAATTGAGAGTAGAGTAGTGAAGAACATTACCAAGAGGAAGAAAAGAGAGCATATAGAGCTAGAACAGAGAAACTGTAATTGAAAAACACCCATGTATAGAGATTAAGTTAATAGAAGAAGTCTTAATTTAGATTCATGGCGTTGTAGTTGTTTCTTGTATGTGTATGTTGAATGGTATGTTCATAATTTTAGTATTTTTGTTATACATTTTCTTTTTATGCTATGTATGGATGATTTCTTGTTAAATGTTTGAAGTCTGAGAGAGAAAGAGTTAGGAAATGAGTTTCAATTGTTTCTCTATTTGAGTGAGGGTTCCTGCAAGGAGTGCAGTTGAATTGTCTGCAAGGAATGCATTGACAAAAAGGGTTCAGAGGTTTGTCTCTAAAAGCTTAGATAGATTAGATTTTGTTCTGATTCCCTCAAAGGTGCAGTTAGGCACAAGATTCGTGCAATGTGTGCACAGACCAATCTTGAATCTAGGGTTTGAAACCTGAGAAGCTATTGAAGGATTTGTCGCTACAAGGAGTGCACGGAGTTAAAGGTGTTCAACACCGAAGTTATTGAGGGTTTCCACAAGGAATGCGTGCAGGAGGTTCTTGAAAGGCTTGAAGTCATGGAAGACCCCCCAAAGAATTTGATCCTACTAAGTTGTCGAAGAGAAGAGACAAACGATCAAATTTATTTGTAGAGGATTAGCGAAATCCCGCCAGACGTCCGATCTGATAGTGAAGCAAGGAGGTTACGGTTGTTTCCAGAGTTTCAAGCTCAGGAGATCGTGAGTCGTTGGATCCTCACCTAGTTACCCGACAGTCGTAGGATCTGACTGGAGTTGCGTGAGGGTTAAACTCTCACAGGTAGAGTGAAGGTCCTGAAAGGCATCAAGATATCAAAACTTTGGAATTTGGGACTTCGGGAGTCTAGAGGACAAGAGATCGGGTCACTTCATAGTGGAAACCTTGATCTTGATCTAGACCGTCCATCTGTTGGGACAGGTGGAGGAGATCAAGCACCTATCAGTATTTCAGCTACCAGGGTTTTAAGTTGACAGAGAAACTACAACATCGGAGAATCACTAGTCGCAAAATCCCGAGACTAAATCAGGACCATCCGTTAGTTGAGACAGGTGGTGATAATCAAGAGCCCGTCGGCATTTCGCATGTCATATTTTCGGGGTTCAGGAGGATAGGAGGACATCGGAATTTGACTTCATGAAATCGTGAATGATCAAGGACTATCCATCGGTTGGAACACGTGGTGGAGATCAGAAGCCATCGACATTTTGGGATTCAGTGTTTCACGAATCCTGAAGATAGGAAGCACACACATTTCAGAACCGCGAAGTCTGAAACCCTGATAAGGTGGAAATCTCTGATGTGGGGCCGACTGACATCATTTCAGCATATAGGAGGTCAGGAATCAAAACTTTGGGAGTTCCGAGGGAAAGAACCCATAATCATTTTAGTTCCCGAAACCGCGAAGTGACGAGGACCATCCATCTCTAGGGGACGCATGGCAACAATCTAGGTCTTCGAAGGAAAATCCTGAAAGGGAGACCATTTCGGGAAATCGGGATTTGGAGGATTAGGAATCCTAAGGACAAAGGGGTCCATGCGTTTCGACATTCGAAAGCCCGAAATCGTGAAAGACTTAGGACTGCGATCATATGGAATAGTGGTCACATGGACCAAAAGGTAGCCACAGAGACTAACCATTGTTGAAGCCGTTCTTGCATTTCATGATATCGAAGATCGGGGAATCAAGAAGGCTAAGGTTCTCGACAATAGGGATCGTGAATCCCTGAAACCCAAAATTTCGGTTGGGAAGAGATCAGGTATGCGCAGAAGTTGTGACAGAGGGAAAAGGAAGGACCTATGAATTGGGTTTTTAACAGAAATTCTAGTGAGGAATCGAAAGAGCCACTTCGGTTCGAAGGTGAAGTTAAAATGATCTGTTAAGACTGGGAGGTCAGTGCAGAAGCTTTGCTAAGGCAAAAGGTGACATCTGTGTCAGGTTGTCCTACAATTAATTCTTAAAAAAATTGTTTCTGACGAACTATCGTCAATATTGCGATAATGACTTTATGTTTAAAAAAAATAAATTACCATATTACACTGTAATATGGTAATTCCATATTACAATGTAATATGGGATTACCATATTACATTGTAATATGGTATACAATTGTAATATTCTATTGAAAGATGGATGTTAGAGAAAATTTGTAGATCTTTTAGATTGAACACGATTATAGTATATATATATATATATATATATATATATATATATATATATATATAATCAAGGCACTAATCAACCAAATATTGGAAGCATGTGTTATCATGAAGTTGGATTAGAAGTAAGGATACCAATATGACAATATACACAAAGAATAGTTTGGAATATTACTTTAAAAAAAAACATGGATTTCATGAGTGAGTCATTATGCAATTTATATTATACAATACTATGACAACACTTCTAAGATTGATGGATGGTATCTTAAGACCATTTCTTGAACTTGTTTATTGTAGACTCCTTGGATGATATTTTGACTTTTAGCAAGATTTGGGAAGATCAAACTTGAACGGAAAAAGTTACAGTCTTAAGAATTTCACTGTGGGAAATTACTCCATAATTTAAACAATTTAAAGTTTAGCGTAGAGGAAAAGTGGTTTATAAGTCCATAATTATGTTCTTGACTGCTTTTTCTTTATCATCAGTTTGTAAGTTTTTAATAGATGCGAGAACCATAACTTGCAACCTTACCTTTGGTCTGTATTCGACAACTATGTGGGATAATTTTATACTATGTAGACTTTTTAGTTCTGGTTATGCATTTTAGATTACATATTTAATAATGTTCCATATGTTTTTTTATCTTTTGAGCCATTGATTTAATAGTTCGGCTCTAACTTGATTCAAGTAATTAATTGTAATTTTCTATGTGCCTATATTATTGTGCTTGAAATAGAACTTGACTGTCACATCCCTTCAGCGTAAAACATATCAAATGTAATATGAACGAGGAGTTAGATGCCTCTGTGTGACATGTATGATCTGTATGAATTGGTTATATTATCAAAGTATTAATGTTTTGGCATTTTTTTCCTTGCTTATCTACAATTCCATAATTAAGACTTTTGGTTACCAAACTATTGATGGGACCCCTATTTACTTTGTGATGGTACACATCATAAATTTCTAGTTCCACTCCTTCCCTCGGACCTATGAGAAGTTTTCTCAGTGACGCCGATGGGAAGCACTTGTGCCAAAGTCTCAATCTAAGTATTATTCTTCTAATTGAAATTTTACTCTGGAATTAATTAACCCTTAACACTGATTTACTAATTCTCATATCTTTCCTTTATACAGGACTTACTCACTCTACTCAACTGGATCCATAAGCTCACCGTGCTCGAAATGTACTCGAATTCCAACTCTCGGCGTTTGAGTCTCAGTTTCTAGGTTTTGTTCATAGAGGTATAGAGTGCCATGTTAGGGTATTATTATTATGATATATTTTGTTCCAGGTTTCCCTAGATAACCTGGTTGATTGTATCATAAATGCTTCCTAGAATAAAGAGATCGAACAATTTTGAACATGGGAGAAAACTCTTAACAAGAAGGTCTCTAATTTAAACAATATGATGGCATGCATTAACTATATACTGGATTTTTTTTCTTTTGGGTTTTATACCATAGAGAGGACTATAATTTTCGATGTCCTTTAAATAGAATTTTGATAAAAAGTATTTGAATTGTATATAACTCAAGAGGTCGACACACTGCCTTTCGTGTTTGAATACGTTAGATATTTTGTATAACTCTATGCAATTTAAACATACAACAATATATATAAGTATATATACATATATTTAACTCATGTTTGTGTTTTTTATTTCAGAATTCATTTATCCTTTACAATAGTCCAATAACCCTCGAGCTAAATGTCTATACCTATCTATAAGTATATGGTAATGTTTATCATTCCAAGCATTAATTTTGCATCATTTAACTTGACTGCACATTCTATGTATCCACATATTTACATAACTCAACTTATTTAAAGTCCACATACACAGTAGCTTGCTTACTTTACTAAAGGAATAAAATCAAACTGTACAGACTAATCCCACAATTCATTTTATTCTACCAGCTTAAAAAATTAACAATTCAACGGAACAATAAGTAGAGGTACATATCTGAACAAAGTGCTAGGAAAACAAATGGAACAACCAAGTTCCGCCCAACCATAGAACAGAAAAACCAATCTACTTTCTTCGTTCACCCCCTAGCCTGACCATGAATCCATGAAGTCGAACCCCAAAAATCCTCTTTCGCTATAGTCCTCTTTCAGATCAGAAATTTTCCTTGCCTCACACTCAGAAAATAGTTCTCATAACAACAACATATATTATTTCCTCCCCAACATACTAGGCAATGTCCTGACTCCTCCCATATGCTATATATGCAAAAGCATCTTGTGCCTAGGTCTTTTCCCCTTGGGAATTTTTTCATGTTTACAAATACCTGATTTCCAGGGGCTGCTAATGGCCAAATTCCTGATTTTCCACTTGTAACATTCAGCCCTGAGGTAGTTCAAGCCTGCTGCCCACTCATGGAGTCATGGTCAGTTGATTTCAATCCGCCTGTTCCATTTGTCTCTAAGCAATAAATATAAAAAATATTTGTTTCTTACAAGTGTCATAGTCAAAGAGTTGGTTGAGAAAATCAAATATTTTCCCAACAATCACAATAATAAATTACAATTAACTAAATTCCAAATTCGTAAAAATTTACATAAAAAAAAATTGTTAGGTGCATTGATACTTCTTACTTAATCGTGTTAACCAATAATCACTAATAACAAGTTGATAGCCTTCTTGTGAGGTCATATTTATTACATTAACTCAGTACATGCCACAATAGTTGTCTCAATAGGCTAGAGATTTATCTACCCCTGAGAGGACTGTGATTTGGTTAATTCATCATGACTATAGGGAAAACTACCCCAAACTGGATTCTACTTTTAAACAAAACTAAAAGTCTTCAACTTCATATCTAATGAAGGAGTACCCAACAATATTCCTTTACAAATGTACTCTTTCTTATCCATAGTTTTAAACCTATATATTGATACTCGTTTGTAAAAGATGATGGACATATGATCCTTACCACAATCATATATAGGTATATGCATATAAATAACCTACGTTTATAGTCGGGCAAGTTAGCATATTTTCATGAATAAAATATTTATGCTAGTTTATGTTTTCTCCATAGTTTTGAACGTTACCCAAATGGGAACTATATAGATATAATTTAACAGTCACACTCTTACCGAAATGTGCAATTTAACTGTTACATGAAAGGTCATTCTTGGTAGTTTATCTTTTTTTAAGACCTTAATATGGTAGTTGGAGGGAAACTAACATACCCCAATTGTAAATATCAGGCTTTGATCCATACAATACATAACCCTGAGGATTGAGATTTTGTTGGGATGACAAGTCATAACTCTAGACCTGGAAACCTATTGAATCCGACCTCAATCCTTCTGTCCAGCACTATCTATGCTGGCAAAATGACAGCTATTTTCACTGACTGTCATAAAGTTTTGGTTAAAATGGTAATCCAGACTGGCCCATAAATGTCATAACGCCTTTGTTCTTAAAAATTATTAGGGTTCTGTAAAGTAATGATCCTAGGTTGACATGACCAATGTGGAGTTGCCAATCAAATTTAACCACATGGCAATGTACCCACACATCCCTTCCCCATTACTCTATGATGTGAGAGGTTTCTGGTAACTAAGTTTCACTTTCTTTTAGTGCTTACACATTTTTGTAATACTGCCTGGTCTCAATATCCACAAGGTTTTTTTGTGTGAAAATAAAATGAGGTGGAAAGGTGACCAAAAGGTTTCTATTCTGTGTAATGTAGAAGGAAAGGTGCACAACCATCTGTTTTCCTCCTTTACCAAGTAATTTTTCATCTACTCCCATGATTATTTTGTCCTGTATAATAGGTAGTTTGAAGGGTCAATCGTTAATGAGAGTCTCTGTAAATATTGGTTGAGTTTCTGTTGACGGGCGAAATTGACCGTCCGTCAACTGGGAGAGTGGAACCGGTCCGGGGTTGTCTAAATAACCCAAGCCGTTTGGAATGGACCACCCTGACGAGTTTAACGGCTCCGTTGGCCGCTCTAAGGTCTTCCAAGAAAACTAAAGAGAGAATTGATCCGAGCTAAGTGATCTAAAAGAAACTAAAACTAATTAACTAAAACTGATAAAACAAATTAAATAAAAGAAATTAACTAAAAACTAACTAATACACTAATCTAATTAAAACAAACTACTTATTAAATTAAAAATAAATACAACTATTCTAACTATTATATACAATCCACTAATTACTATTATAATAACTCAAATCAACTATCTAATTATCAGCTGTAATATTACTTATTCACAAATGTACATTATAAACAATCTACAGATTTAATTAAAACCTGCAAAACTCATGTGTTTTCTTCCCTAAGACAACCAAGAATCTCTTTTTGATTTTTTTATGAAAAAGAAATAAACATTACTGAAATTAAACAATCTAATATATTTATTGAAATTAAACAATATAATATAAATCTAGTTACGATTATATATGAATTAAACTACTTAATGAAAACAGTAAACAATAAACTAATTGACCTGGAAACGCTCCAAGTCTGCCCTGTGTATGATAACTTCTAAGTTGGTCGGAGGAAGAAATTCACACCGGTTAGTCCATAAGCTTCTCGAAAACGATAGGCTGTGCTTCTTCTTGAAGTGTTTTACAGGACAAACAAGACATAAAAGAAAACCAAAACAATCTTATGATTATAAATTCCTGCAATAAGGGAAACCTGTTATGCAAGGACTTATATATAACAATTCAATTCATGAAGAAAATAAACCTATCATTCCCAAACTGGATTAACAATTGTTATGTCTTTTATCTATTTGGAAGAGACAAAGTATGGATAACAATGATCAAAATTATATCATTTGCATATGATTTAGATAGCTAAAGTAGTCATAAACCATAAACAAAGTGATATACAAAACATGAAACAAAATGTTGATATATTGAGAAGCTAAAGCTATGACAAAACATCAAT
>ML777493.1:1119215-1132196 GCA_009831015.1 Picea engelmannii | reverse complement strand
GCCTCTCACTATCTGTGTTGGGGTGATCTCTAAGTCATAATCCTACAAGGAGGTGACCCAGTTGGCTCTTTTCTCTCCTAAATCTTTTTGCACTAACAAGTTCCTAACGGCAGGGTAGGGGACAATGCCCTTCATCCTTGACTTCAAAAGATATGACCGGAAATGCTTAACTGCCTTGAAGATAATGTAGGATTGCCGATCGACCACTGGGTACTTAAGTTCAGCACTTTTGAAAGCAAGTCTCATAAAGGTGATAGGTACTTCGTTGTTTTCAGAATTCTTCTGAGTTAGGACCGCGGCATAGGAACGATCAGAGGCAAAAGTATAGAGTGTAAAGTCTTGAGAGAAATCAAGGCTCATGAGAGACGAAGCGTCTACTATGGGTTTCTTTATATCGTTAAAAGCTTGGTTTTAAGTGGGTCCCCAGTGATATTGGGTGTCTTTCTTAATCAGGTTCTAGAGAGGCCTAACCATTCTGGAGAAACTGGGGATGAATCTTCTCACGAAATTAATCTGGCCTAGGAAAGACTGCATGGATTTTTTGGAGGTAGGTGGAGGAAGTTTAGTGGTGACTTGGGTCCTCTCGGGGTAAATAATAATTCCATCACTAGACACAATGAATACTAGTAATTTACCCTGTTCTACTACAAAGATGGACTTCTTGGGGTTCAAGGAGATGTCGTATTTACAACATCGTAGAAAAACAACTCGTAAGTGAGTTAGATGATCGTCTTTGTTTTTGGAATAAACAGTCACATCATCTAAGTAGACTACTACAGAGTGATTGATTAAGCCTCTGAAAGAAATTTCCATTGTTCTCTGAAAGGTAGCACCGGCATTAATCAATCCAAAAGGCATTTTGCGATAAGCATAAGTGCCCCACGGGGTACGGAAGGTAGTTTTTAATTGGTCTGGCGGAGACATCAAGACTTGGTTGTATCCAGAGAAACCATCTAGTAACGATAGCCTCTCAGAACTAGATACTTGTTGAAGGATCTGTTCCATGGGAGGGACGGGATAATTATCTTTATCAGACGCTTTGTTTAGGTTTCGGAAATCGACACAAATTCGAATTTCCCCATTCTTCTTCCGTACTGGGATGAGGTTGGATACCCATTGAGTGTGTCTAACAGGAAAAATTATTTTAGCACTTAGGAGTTTATACAATTCTTTTTGTACGGTCGGTTCTAGTTTAGGATGCATTTTCCTCAGTTTCTGTTGGAAGGGTAAAATTTGGGGCTTCATCGGGATGACATGCTATATAATATTAGGATCAAATGTCTTAAGATCTTCGTAAGCCCATGCAAATACATACTTGAATTCTTTGAATAATTTAACAAAAGAAACTTTTTCTTGTCTAGAACATCCCAAGCCTAAGTTGATACACTGAGGATTTTCACTAGTCCCTAAGTTGACTTTTTCATAAGACAATGAGGAACTGTTGGTTTTGCAATTGACCGTCTTTTTAAATTTATATTCAAAATCATAAAACTTTTCTAGTCTAACAACATATTTGGGTATAAGATTTACCATGTCCGATAGAGCTTCAAGAGATTTCGGATTAGGTATTACCGTAAAGTCATGCAAATTGTCGTCATGCGTTTGTTCATCTATCACAGCGCCTTGGAAGGTTTCTTCCATGTGCAGAAAGTTAATGATTTGTTGATCATCATCAAATACTCTCCAGTTTGTGATATTGTCTGGGACAGATGGTCGACACAATAGCTCCACGGAGAATGCTTTTGGGGATAAGCTTTCTGCAGGAAGAAGTTTAGAAGCAACATTAGCGAGTAGATCTGGTTCAGCATTATTTAATCTAGGGATGGAATTTATATTAAAAGCATCAAATTTGTTTATTAAACTCCATACCTTAGACTGGTAACATTTGATATGCGGGGAAAGACAATGTATAGAATTTCTCACATGCCTGACCACTATCTCAGAGTCTTCGAATACAACTAGATTTTGAATGTGCATGTCCAAGGCTTTTCTGAGACCTTGCAGCAAAGACTCATATTCTGCAATATTGTTAGTACATTCAAATTCTAGCCTACAAGCCAATAAAGTTTTGTTACCTGCCGGATCTATAATGATGCAGCCTGCACCAGCTCCTTCTTTAGACTTGGAACCGTCGAAATATAGAGACCAAATTTGATTTCCATCGGGTTCACTGGATTGTTGGATAGAAGCTATTGGTTGCATACATGTTAGGATCTCAGACTGCTGTCGCRAATTGTTGATAGGTGAGACTTCAGCCATGAAATTTATGAAGTAGGTGTCCATCCCTTGGACTTCAGGTGAATCAGCCGGAGGTGTATATGGTTCATTTGGGTCATTCAAGTCTGTTACCATGAACTTGAGGTAACGCTCACGATTCACTCTGATCTTGTTGGGCTTACCGTTTTCTGGAAGCCATAAGTGAGACCAGTCTGTTGCGAAGTAACCATGTAGTTGCTCCGACCAGTCCCTGCTCAAAAATAGACCATACACTTCTGGAATATCTACCACAATTATATCAATAACCTGATGAACTTTTGGATTAGACGATAATCTAATCAATACATTTTTGAGTTCGCCTATAACTTTAACATCTGTTCGATCAAGTTGTATGATTTTCAAAGAAGATGGTTCTACTTCTGCATTAATCCTTTGGCGAACTGACCAAGGAATCACATTTGATGATGCTCCTGAGTCAAACATACAATTATGCACATTTCTGTTGAAGATTTCGAAAGTTAAAAGAAAAGGAGGTACATTATTGCGAGTACCTAGAGTTGTAGCTTGTGGTTTCTTACTCGCATTTTCTAATTCTACTTTATCTACATTACTTGCRTTATTTACATTATTTACATTATTCAYAGGAGTTGCAGGAAGCCTKCCTTTATCTTGAGGATCAGGATTGTTTTTAGTGGAAGTCTTCTGCGGAATTTTTCTTTGCACAACCTTGTTACCATTAGAATTACCATTCTTGCCATTATCTGAAATATTTTGCGACATCTTCTGTAACAAATATGGAAATTTCAACAACTCATAAATAGAAATGTTAGCCCGTAATTTTTTAAGATCTTCAACAACATCATAATCTAATTTAGGGCTAGCATTACTCTGTTTAATTTCTACTAATTTAGATGGCTTTGGAAGTGAAGTTGTAGTGTTCTCAGCAGGAGGTTTGTTTGTCATCTTGCTCCTAGTGTTGTAAGGGTGAATAGTCTCGAAGTTAGCTTGAAAGATACTATCCGAGAGGTGTCCGAAGATGTTTGGAGAAGATTCTTCTTCTTGATTTGTTTCCTGCTTGATTTCCTCTTGAGGAATATCAGGAGGGATCAAGTCATCCTGGGCTCCTAGAATTGTCTAGAGTGCGCATTGCAAACTTTCTAGGTTCAAGCCTTCAGAGTTTGGATGAGGTCGGTTTGTTGGGAAAGGATTTTGGAAAGGAGGTTTGTAGGGTCCTTTACTCAAAGAGGCTTCTTCAATCGACCTTTTTAAATCTATAACTTGATTAGATAATTTTTGTACAACTTTGGTTAGATTTTCCAAATCAGAGTTTTCAGGTTGTGTTTTGTTTTGTGTAGGTCTGGGAAGAATTTCAATCTTCTTCTTGGAAGAAGAAACAGTCTCAGTTTCGCTGCTAGAAGAATCCTTAAGACTAAGCATTTCTTTTTTAATCTGAGTAGCCTCTTCGAAGGCTTCTAACAACGTGGACTTTTTGGATATTTTCACCCAAATAGCTATACTTTGATGTAGAGCTTTAGTATAGTAAGCTATTACAAGGCTCTCAGCAGGCATAGAGTCTGCAGGGATTCTATTTCTAAGGGTTAAAAATCTTTGATTAAAATATTTAACTTTTTCTTTTGAGTTCATTTTTAAACTTGAAATATCCATGACTAAGACTTCCATAGGTTTTCCATCTCCGAATTTTTCCGAAAAGAATGAATCAAACTTTTCCCAAGATAATATGGTATGGGGATGTTGGGCAAAGTACCAAGTGGATGCATTACCGTCAAAGGTGTAAGGGAACAACGTACATACAACATCTTCATGTTCAACATTACGGAGTCTGATGGCCAACATAAATTTTTTGATATGGTCTTCATCTATCTGTTTTGAATCGGGATCAAACTTAGGAAGCCATTTCTCCGGGTGCTTAGGTAAAGGGTGCTGGGCTCCAGGTACAGCTACAACATCCTGGTCCAACCAGGGTCTAGCAGGGTTGTTCTGATTTTCCATTGGGGAATTAGTTGTGGAAGGTTGAGAAGGTGGTTTGCCTTCGTCGGAAGAGGAATCTCCTGCAGAAGAGGAAGGAGGTGAAGGAGTTATCCCAGATCCTCCTGCAGCAGGATTTGTGTTTGGATCTGTAGGATTCACAGTGAGGTCTATGTCACCTAACTGTTCTCTGATATCAGAGAAGTCTAAAGGTTGACCCCACGGGCGGTTTGGTCGCCTAAGACTTGCTAAGGAACTATGTGTTCTGATAAGAGATTGATGAACGATCTCTTGGAAATCACCACCTGTAGGATTAGGGGTTGTTGGCTCAACTGTGATCTTTGGATCCTCGGTTGAAGTAGTTTTTGTTTGAGAGGGGATATTATCTTGTGAACGACTTCTAGTCAGTATAGGTGTGTGATTAGGTGGGGGAGGAGTCTTGTGACCGCCTCGTGCCATTAATTAAGTTCAGACCCTCCTTCTAGCGCCATTTGTTGACAAGAGAAATTGACCGTCCGTCAACTGGGAGAGTGGAACCGGTCTGGGGTTGTCTAAATAACCCAATCCGCTTCGAATGGACCACCCTGACGAGTTTAACGACTCCGTTGGCCACTCTAAGGTATTCCAAGAAAACCAAAGAGAGAATTGATCTGAGCTAAGTGATCTAAAAGAAACTAGAACTAATTAACTAAAACTGATAAAACAAATTAAATAAAAGAAATTAACTAAAAACTAACTAATACACTAATCTAATTAAAACAAACTACTAATTAAACTAAAACTAAATACAACTATTCTAACTATTATATACAATCCACTAATTAATATTATAATAACTCAAATCAACTATCTAATTATCAGCTGTAATATTACTTATTCACGAATGTACATTATAAACAATCTACAGATTTAATTAAAACCTGCAAAACTCATGTGTTTTCTGCCCTAAGACAACCAAGAATCTCTTTTTTTTTTTTTTATGAAAAAGAAATAAACATTACTGAAATTAAACAATCTAATATATTTACTGAAATTAAACAATCTAATATAAATCTAATTAAGATTATATCCAAATTAAACTACTTAATAAAAACAGTAAACAACAAACTAATTGACCTGGAAACGCTCCAAGTCTGCCCTGTGTATGATAACTTCTAAGCTGGTCGGAGGAAGGAAACTCGCACCGGTTAGTCCATAAGCTTCTCGTAAACGATAGGTTGTGCTGCTTCTTGAAGTGTTTTACAGGACAAACAAGACATAAAAGAAAATCATAACAATCTTATGATTATAAATTCCTGCAGTAAGGGAAACCTGTTATGCAAGGACTTATATATAACAATTCAATTCATGAAGAAGATAAACCTGTCATTCACAAACTGGATTAACAATTGTTATGTCTTTTATCTATTTGGAAGAGACAAAGTATAGATAACAGTGATCAAAATTATATCATTTTCATATGATTTAGATAGCTAAAGTAGTCATAAACCATAAACAAAGTGATATACAAAACATGAAACAAAATGTTGATATATTGAGAAGCTAAAGCTATGACAAAACATCAATTTTGCTCCAGTATGTATTGGAACTCCATATCCTTGTTCACCCACGAATGAGGATGATGATTATTACAAAAATCATAAGTATATATAGGTTTCTTCACAAGGTAAAACTTCCTTGTGGATAATATCAAATTGTTTTACATAATCTGGGAAATATCCCAAAATCAACTAAACTAAGCAACTAAAATGCAAGTGAAATGTTTTAAATATCTCCTAACTTCTCATAAACGCAACTGCGAATTCGAATTTACCTGCAATAGAACACAAATATCAAATTAGAGAGATATTTCAGTAACAAAATACTAAAAAATTGATCCTACAGACTTAGCTACAGAATCATCTGATTCTGTAGCTAGTCAAAAATAGCATACAGGACCAGATAGCAACCAAATGAAATGAAATCCAATCATCTTTTAATAATCATCACAAAATGAATTACTAATGATTCAATTGAAATTATCATTCAAATTAAACAATATCAAAATGAATGCAATCGAAACAGAGTAAAGAATGCTATGTTTTCAGTTACCATAAAACATGGTCAAATCTTGACAGGCCTGTTTCGTATCAACCAAAATTAAGCAGTGAATCAAATCATATAAGATACGATGTAATCGTAATCAATACAACCATAATCGAACATAATCGTAATCATATAAGATATGATATGACACAACATAATTATAATCGAAACAATTGAACACAAAATAGATTTGTTACAACTGTAACGATATACATAAAGTTCATGTCGTTTCAATCAAATATGGAAAGACAGTTACGATGTGAGTGTTTACACAGTCTACAGACAAGATCAGATAGCGATCGTAACCATTTACAAGAGTAATAATCATAGACCGAGTAACAATCAGAGCAGATCGTAACTGAGTTAAAATAGAAAAAAGTTGCTATTCTGGGCATGATCGGCTTCGTTCTTAAGTTAAATTTAAACAGTATATTCGTTGTAATATTAATTGAGTTGATAACACGGTCAAGCAAAACAATGTGAACCGAATAGTTGGATAGAACAGTTATGACCCACATCGATTCGCAACTTGGTTACATCTTAACAGAATGATACTCGAATTGGTCAATAGTCATAAAATCACAACAGTTAACTATAATTGCTAACCGCATCATCTGGAATATTAACAATTCGAAATGTGAATTCGACTGTGTTTGGAATTGAAATACCAGAAACAACCTGTGTTTAGAAGAGATTTTAACAACTTTAATCAATAACAGAGTATCCAATTCAAATTAAATTACAACAACCAAATCCAATCATGATCAAATCAAATCAGAACTAAATGTAATTAAAACTTTAACGATAATGAAAATTGATTCATCAAAACAAAATTATATACAACAGTGCATGCTTGTGTGACAGAGCAAATCCACGATATACACAGAGTTTATGAATATGTCATATAAATGGGTGAAAGTCATACCAACAAGGTTGCCCGGGCTATGCCAATTTCGAATTGACGATTGTTGTAGCCGACTCAACATTCTTGAATAGAATTGAACCTGTTGTTCGCTATCACTTGTCAGTAGGTTGCACCTTCACTTTATGACTGGTGAGTTTTTCCACTTGATCCTCCAGAGCATGAATTCTGGATTGCAACATTGGCACATCTAGTAAGTACCTTTCCAACCATAAGCCACATTGATCGCATGGCAGAACAATTGGTTGAGCAGGAGAGGGTTTCGACGAGTCACCGAGGGTTCCACGAGGCATTTCAATGCTTGGAAAATTGGGATCATCCCGCAAACAAGGTGGTGGGTTTTTGACAAAGTCATATGAAGGTTTGTCACACAGACCTTCTGAGTAGGGATACTCATTTGCCAGGAAACATTCAACCTCCGAGTCAGAATCTTCGCTGACCATGATAGGCTCAGGATTAACAGGAATTTTGGGTTTATTTCTTTCCATGCGAGAGATTAATCGAGCGTTTTTCTTGCCTTTAGAATTCGCACCAGCTTTAGCTTTAGGATTTTTGGCTACATGTTTGGCAATTTCGACCTGTTTGGTCACAAACATGGGCAAGTTCATAGGTGAGTCGGGTAGAGGTTTGGGTAGCAGAACGCTGTAAGGAACAGGGGGGATAGACTTTCTTTCGCTCACCACAGGTTTATCAACCTGTGGTGGGCTTGAGTCCTCAAAGCTATTCCGACTCAGAAAATCACTCCAACAGTCACGGCGTAACCCCAACTCATAAACCATAAGAATTTTAATTAACCCGAAATGGAAAAGGATGGTATCGGCCTGGTTGCGTTTATACCTTTTAGCCATCTTAAACAGACTCCTATGTAGGTAGTGAGGCATTTTAAGCTCATAGCCTATAAAAACCATCAATAGACGAAGGTGAAACAAGAAAACGAACCCATACCTGCCCTCGCAAGTAATGAATCGCTTGGTTATCATTAGCAGGTCATGCCAACATTACTTTAGCATATTTGCGGGCAATCCTTTGTCACAGGAGTTCACCATCCAAGATTGGAAGAACAATGTCCACGGGACATCTTTCACTTTGCAATTTTTTGACCACTTCTGTCCAGTAGCAAGCAGACTGGCAGCCAAACTAAGAAACTGCTCATCAATTTCCAGTTGCACATCCCCAACCTTGGCTCTGTAGCCATCGAAGGTTAATGCAAATTGCCGAGCCACGCTAGGGTTATAACCATCGAATCTTCGTATGAACGGGAGCCATCCGAATTCCTCCAGGTTGTTATAAGTGCCATAAAACATCAGAAATTCTTGACAACCGTTGGGCTCGGCTCTTACGACTGGAGCCATGGCTTGTGTGCATAGTAGGGTTTGAATTGAACAATATAATACATAGGGGCAGAAATCGTTATGGCTAACAGCTGCAAGTGCACAAAAGGGAAAGAATCAATGTATGTGTGCGAAGGTGGTGGGATTATCACCACCATGCAGAAAATTAATGGTTGAGTACAACGTTGTTCCATCAATAATCATAACATTTAAAACACATTAATCGGACAACACAAAGATTTAAACGGTGGATAGTGATACCAAGGCACCATTGTATCGTTTGAAATCAAACTCAATCAATATAGAATCAAACCCAAAGTTAATTCGCGCCATTGTAATAATTCAAAACATTAAATCAAAACCAAAAGTTAAACCAATGTGCGATTTCATAACTTCAAACCATTGCCATTCAACATGAAATCGAAACTCATATAGTGACCATGCGTTTGTCACATAATATATAATCAAAGTTTGTAAAACATTGTGTCAAGAGATTTCATAAAATCTATAAGCCAAGAGCTTATAATAGTCAGGATCATATCATATAGAATCGAGATTAACCATGACCCCTATATAATCAAGTATGATTCATAGATTATCATGCTTAATGCCTCATCAATTAAATAAATAAAACCAAGTTGTGCAATCAGAGAGAAAGTAGGTAAATGGGCATAGTTTGAAAATTATTCCAGCCACTTAATAGCAAACCAAAGGTAAGCGCCTTTGAGAAAATCATGACAGCCCAAAAAGATGGAGGAGTTTTCACGCTTTCAGTCATGAAAACTGAATCGAAACCAAATTGCAATTGTCGCATGAAATAAAAAGAATGTCTGCTTACACAATGTGACGATGACTTGACGTTCAGGAGACAAAAGGTGTAGGTAGCTTATATGACAATTGAAAAAATTGAATTGGCTGCCAACAATGGCGACATACTGGGAAAATCAGTTATCTCTGTCTAAAGAAACAAATTTAGATGAGGACAACAAAGAAAATTTCGACTTAAAAACAACAACCAGAAAATTGTACAAACATCATCATTTACTATCTTTTTCAGCAATGTTTTAAAAGACGCAAACCAATAACAGTCTTAAGATCAACGAGTCATGTTTTTTATGATAAAATCTTCAATACTGTTGGTATGGCCACTGCTGCTAGCAGGCGTCCATAGCCTCGACAGGGTTTCCATTTAACCCTCTCGGACATCTGTATCCTGTCAAGAAGCTCTAGATCATAATAAAGGACTTTAAAAGAGGTTTCTTATAATTTTACAGATTTTCATTTACCCAACATTGCTTCGCTGCCAGCAGGCCTGTTCAGTACCCCGACGAAGTTGTCCTGGCGCCATGCTTGCATTTACCCGCTGCCAATGGACCTGTTCAGTATCCCAGCAGGTTTACAAACACTTCCCACAAGTCTTATTAATATTTTTATTTTGTTTTTCTTTTGTGGATAGCTGAGCGGGGTGACGCTGAAAAATCTTGATAGCTTATCATATTTTTTCAGAACTCATCAGAATTTTTTAGTACTGTCCTTTATTCAGCTCCAAAAATGTTTTATTTCTAAAACAACATGCTCTGACGGGGAGACATCCTTTTGAGTCATTCCTTTACGAAAAAGGGACAGTGTAAAAAGATAAAAATGATCATGACAAACTTCACTCAGAGATTGAAATTAGTAAACTTCTTTCAAACAAAATTTTCCAACATGAATATCATTTTTTAGAAATATATCACTGATGTTCGTACAATCTTTCAGAAGTTATTTCAGCGAAGAAATTTTCCCATGATCTGAATCTGGATTTCTTAGTACACAGGCATGCATATCTTTCGGAAAACACCAACAAAATAATCAATCCAAATCAAAATCGAAGCAGGAAGAAAACAAAAAGATGCAAAAAAAGAAATATTTACATAATATACAAGGGTAGTAATCAAGCGAAGTATCTTTTCAGGGCTTGGCCATTCACCGGGTAGGTGTCAAGCTGCCCTTCAAGATTCTGTAATCGAAAGGAACTAGGACCCAACTTTTCAGCAATAAAAAATGGCCCAAGCCACAAATTTTGAAACTTGGTGTGTTCACCCTTCCCTTCGTGTGGTTTGTCCCACTTTAAGACGAGATCGCCTACTTCAAAATTCCTATCTGAAGCAGAATTAGAATCGAACAATCTTTTAATCAGTTGTTGATGTTGGTCTAGTTTATGCTTAGCTTGGGTTCTTACTTCTTCTAACTTCATCAAAGCGTTAATACGGCTTTCTAAAGGGGGACAATCTTCTTCTTGAAATTTTTGTGACAATTGAAGCGAAGGAAGAAGAATTTGAGGTGGAAAAATGGCTTCTCTGCCATAAAAAAGAAAAAAGGGGGAGTTACCTATAGCATCTTTGGTTGTTACCCTTTCATCCCATAGCGCATTCAGCAGTGCGTTGTGCCAGTTCTTGTGATTTTCAGCCACAGTTCTCTTGATAATATTGATCAAGTTCTTGTTTGTTGATTCTGCCAAGCCGTTACCTTGGGGGTAGTAACTAGCAGAATACTTCAGCTTTATTCCTTTCTCTAAGGCCAACTCACTCATCTCAAGAGAAGAAAAGTATGAATCGTTATCAAAGACTAGACAATCAGGGATACCAAAACAAGTGATGATATTCGAGTTTAGAAAAGCGATCACCTGACTTGTGTTAACAGTCCTTAGTGCGGCAGCTTCAGACCATCGAGTAAAGTAATCAGTGGTCGTCACAATATACTTGTGTTATTGTGAGGATGGAGGGTTAATAGGACCAATGATATCAAGGCCCCATTGCTATAAAGGAGAATCGACTGTGATGGGTTGCAAGGGGAAGGATGGTTTTTGCAATTGCCTTGATGCTTTCTGACAAATGATACATTTACGACATAAGGCATGGGCATCTCTAAAAAGCATGGGCCAGTAATAATCGGCTCTTAAAACCTTATGAGCAGTGGTGTCACCACCGAAGTGACCACCAGCTTCTCCTGCATGCAACTCAAGCAAGATTCTTTCTTCTTCGTCCTTTTCAGGACAACACATCAGTACGCCGTCAAAATTCTGGCGAAACAGTATACCATTAACTAGATGAAAGGAGGCAGACCTTAGTATCAACGCTCTTCTTTTGTCTGGGTCAAGGTGACGGGGTGCTGATCCATTTTCAAGACAGTGTCTAATATCGTCGTACCAAGGACTTATGAGGCTTTGTGCACAACAAATCAAATTCTGATCGTGTTGTTCTAGGTCTGACGTATCACTATCTTCTTGTTGTTTGGTCTCTGAATCAACAACCAATTTACACAATCCTTGGCCTCTCACTATCTGTGTTGGGGTGATCTCTAAGTCATACTCCTGCAAGGAGGTGACGCAGTTGTCTCTTTTCTCTCCTAACTCCTTTTGCACTAACAAGTTCCTAATGGCAGGGTAGGGGACAATGACCTTCGTCCTTGACTTCAAAAGATATGACCGGAAATGCTTAACTGCCTTGAAGACAACGTAGGCTTGCCGATCGACCAGTGGGTAGTTAAGTTCGGCACCTTTGAAAGAATATCTCATAAAGGCGATAGGTACTTCGTTGTTTTTGGAATTCTTCTGAGTTAAGACCGCGGCATAGGAACGATCAGAGGAAAAAGTATAGAGTTTAAAGTCTTGAGAGAAATCAGGGCTCATGAGAGAAGAAGCATCTACTATGGGCTTCTTTATATCATTAAAAGCTTGGTTTTCAGTGGGTCCCCAGTGATATTGGGTGTCTTTATTAATCAGGTTCTGGAGAGGCCTAACCATTCCGGAGAAACTGGGGATGAATCTTCTCACAAAATTAATCTGGCTTAGGAAAGACTGCATGGATTTTTTGGAGGTAGGTGGAGGAAGTTTAGCGGTGACTTGGGTCCTCTCGGGGTCAATAATAATTCCATCACTAGACACAATGAATCCTAGTAATTTACCCTGTTCTACTACAAAGATGGACTTCTTGGGGTTCAAGGAGATGTCGTATTTACGACATCGTAGCAAAACAACTCATAAGTGAGTTAGATGATCGTCTTTGTTTTTGGAATAAACGGTCACATCATCTAAGTAGACTACTATGGAGTGATTGATTAAGCCTCTGAAAGCAATTTCCATTGTTCTCTGAAAGGTAGCACTAGCACTAATCAATCCAAAAGGCATTTTGCGATAAGCATAAGTGCCCCATGAGGTACGGAAGGTAGTTTTTAATTGGTCTGACGGAGACATCAAGACTTGGTTGTATCCAGAGAAACCATCTAGTAACGATAGCCTCTCAGAACCAAATACTTGTTGAAGGATCTGTTCCATGGGAGGGACGGGATAATTATCTTTATCAAATGCTTTGTTTAGGTTTCGGAAATCGACACAAAGTCGAATTTCCCCATTATTCTTCCGTACTGGGACGAGGTTGGATACCCATTGAGTGTCTCTAA
>ML777493.1:1103253-1114266 GCA_009831015.1 Picea engelmannii | reverse complement strand
CGAATTTACCTGCAATAGAACACAAATATCAAATTAGAGAGATATTTCAGTAACAAAATACTAAAAAATTGATCCTACAGACTTAGCTACAGAATCATCTGATTCTGTAGCTAGTCAAAAATAGCATACAGGACCAGATAGCAGTCAAATGAAATCAAATCCAATCATCTTTTAATAATCATCAAAAAATGAATTACTAATGATTCAATTGAAATTATCATTCAAATTAAACAATATCAAAATTAATGCAATCGAAACAAAGTAAAGAATGCTCTGTTTTCAGTTACCATAAAACATGGTCAAATCTTGATAGGCCTGTTTCGTATCAATCGAAATTAAGCAGTGAATCAAATCGTATAAGATACGATGTAATCGTAATCAATACAACCATAATTGAACAAAATCGTAATCTTATAAGATATGATATGCCACAACATAATTATAATCGATACAATTGAACACAAAATAGATTTGTTACAATTGTAACGATATACATAAAGTTCATGTCGTTTCAATCAAATATGGAAAGATAGTTACGATGTGAGTGTTTACACAGTCTACAGACAAGATCACATAGTGATCGTAACCATTGACAAGAGTAATGATCATAGACAGAGTAACAATCATAGCAGATCATAACTGAGATAAAAATAGAAACAAGTCTCTATTCTGGGCATGATCGGCTTCGTTCTTAAGTTAAATTTAAATAGTATATTCGTTGTAATATGAATTGAGTTGATAACACAGTCAAGCAAAACAATGCGAACTGAATAGTTGGATATAACAGTTATGACCCACATCGATTCGCAACTTGGTTACAGCTTAACAAAATGATACTCGAATTGGTCAATAGTCATAAAATCACAACAGTTAACCATAATTGCTAACCGCATCATCTGGAATATTAACAATTCGAAATGTGAATTCGACTGTGTTTGGAATTGAAATACCAGAAACGACCTGTGTTTAGAAGATATTTTAACAACTTTAATCAATAACAGAGTATCCAATTCAAACTAAATTACAACAACCAAATCCAATCATGATGAAATCAAATCAGAACTAAATCTAATTAAAACTTTAACGATAACGAAAATTGATTCATCAAAACAAAATTATATACAACAGTGCATGCTTGTGTGACAGAGAAAATCCACGATATACACAGATTTTATGAATATGTCATATAAATGGGTGAAATTCATACCAGCGAGGTTGCCCGGGCTATGCCAATTTCGAATTGACGATTGTTGTAGCCGACTCGACATTCTTGAATAGAATTGAACCTGTTGTTCGCTGTCTCTTGTCAGTAGGTTGCACCTTCACTTTATGACTGGTGAGTTTTGCCACTTGATCCTCCAGAGCATGAATTCTGGATTGCAACATTGGCACATCTAGGTAGTACCTTTCCAACCATAAGACACACTGATCGCATGGTGGAACAGTTGGTTGAGCAGGAGAGAGTTTCGACGAGTCACCGAGGGTTCCACGAGGCATTTCAATGCCTGGAAAATTGGGATCATCCCGCAAACAAGGTGGTGGGTTTTTGACAAAGTCGTATGAAGGTTTGTCACACAGACCTTCTGAGTAGGGATACTCATTTTCCAGGAAACGTTCAACCTCCGAGTCAGAATCTTCGCTGACCATGATAGGCTCAGGATTAACAGGAATTTTGGATTTATTTCTTGCCATGCGAGAGATTAATAGAGCGTTTTTCTTGCCTTTATAATTCGCACCAACTTTAGCTTTAGGATTTTTGGCTACGGGTTTAGCAATTTCGACCTGTTTGGTCACAGACATGGGCAAGTTCATAGGTGAGTCGGGTAGAGGTTTGTGTAGCAGAACGTTGTAAGGCACAGGGGGGATAGGCTTGCTTTCTCTCACCACAGGTTTATCAACCTGTGGTGGGCTTGAGTCCTCAAAGCTATTCCGACTCAGAAAATCACTCCAACAGTCACAACGTAACCCCAACTTATAAACCATAAGCATTTTAATTAACCCGAAATGGAAAAGGCTGGTATTAGCCTGGTTGCGTTTATACCTTTTATCCATCTTAAACAGACTCCTATGCAGGTAGTGAGGCATATTAAGCTCATATCCTATAAAAACCATCAATAGATGAAGGTGAAACAAGAAAATGAACCCATACCTTCCCTCGCAAGTAATGAATTTCTTGGTTATCATTAGCAGGTCATGCCAGCGTTGCTTTAGCATATTTGCAGGCAATCCTTTTGTCACAGGAGTTCACCATCTGAGATTGGAAGAACAATGTCCATGGGATATCTTTCACTTTACAATTTTTCGACCACTTCTGTCCAGTAGCAGGTAGACTGGTATCCAAACTAAGAAATTGCTCATCAATTTCCAGTTGCACATCCCCAACCTTGGCTCGACAGCCATCGAAGGTTAATGCAAATTGCTGAGCCACGCTAGGTTTATAACCATCGAATCTTCATATGAACGGGAGCCATCTGAATTCCTCCAGGTCGCTATAAGTGCCATCGAACATCAGCAATGCTTGGCAACCATTGGGCTCGACTCTTACGACTGGAGCCATGGCTTGTGTGCACAGTAGGGTTTGAATTGAGCAATACAATACACAGGGGCAGAAATCGTTATGTCTAACAGCTGCAAGCGTACAAAAGGGAAAGAATCAATGTATGCGTGCGAAGGTGGTGGGATTATCACCGCCATGCAGAACATTAATGGTTAAGTACAACGTTGTTCCATCAATAATCATAACGTTTAAAACACATTAATCTGCCAACACAAAGATTTAAACGGTGGATAGTGATACCAAGGCACCATTGTATCGTTTGAAATCAAACTCAATCAATATAGAATCAAACCCAAAGTTAATTCGCGCCATTGTAATAATTCAAAACATTAAATCAAAACCAAAAGTTCAACCAATGCGCGATTTCATAACTTCAAACCATTGCCATTCAACATGAAATCGAAACTCATATAGTGACCATGCGTTTGTCACACAATATATAATCAAAGTTTATAAAACATTGTGTCAAGAGATTTCATAAAATGGATAAGCGAAGAGCTTATAATAGTCAGGATCATATCATATAGAATCGAGATTAATCATGACCCCTATATAATCAAGTATGATTCATAGATTATCATGCTCAATGCCTCATCAATTAAATAAATAAAACCAAGTTGTGCAATCAGAGTGAAAGTAGGTAAATGGACATAGTTTGAAAATTATTCCAACCACTTAATAGCAAACCAAAGGTAAGCGCCTTTGAGAAAATCATGACAGTCCAAAAAGATGGAGGAGTTTTCACGCTTTCAGTCGTGAAAACTGAATCGAAACCAAATTGCAATTGTCGCATGAAATAAAAATAATGTCTTCTTGCACAATGTGACGATGACTTGACGTTTAGGAGACAAAAGGTGTAGGCAACTTATATGACAGTTGAAAAAATTGAATTGGATGCCAACAGTTTCCTAGATATGTTCTATCCCCATTCTGCGTATTGTATAACTGTAACCCATCCTGTGGCAGTCACGATATTAGCTTACCCTACAAATGAATCCACCCTCCACTCATGCAAATTGTTGAGGTTCTGTATGAAGTTTACCCAGTCCGCACAATAAAAAAAAGTAGGGTTATCCTTGTCGCATTACTAGGTTCCTTTTTCTTTTACTTCCAGAAGAAACCATCCTCAACCGTCTTCTTAAATCTTAATATGGTAATTTTATGTTGTTGTCATTCATGACATGTCGAACACCAAAACCCCTTGGGTGAAATCTACTTAGAACTTCCATAGTACTCTTAACATTTCATAGAAGTAGTGTCCCATGTAAGTGGCAGTGTACTATTATTTTCCATGGGTTCTATCGAATTTATACTTTGCAAAAATCATGAGGGTTTTTATCGGTACAATCATGACCTCGACTTTTCACTCATACTTGAGTTTCCTTTTTTTTTTTTTTTTAATTTGGGTTCATGACCTTCCTCTCTCCTGAGGATCCTACTGAGTTAAATCTCCTTGTAGATATATATTACAAACTTTCTCTTCCTGTTTTGATTAAGTCACAAGATTTCGAACCCTCGATTCTGGAAGAGGTTACGCATCCGACTCACTGTGAAAATATTACATTTACAAATTAGTTGTTATCATAAATTCAATCCTGTAAATGCAATGAGGTTTTCCTTGCCGCTATGTAGATTTAATAACTATATCAAGTTACCTTGTTTGAAATTGAACGAAAAAAGTTACAGTCTTAAAACATTCACTGTGGAAAATTACTCTAGAATTTAAACAATTTAAAGGTTAGTGTAAAGGACAACTGGTTTATAAGTCCATAATTATGTTCTTGACCACGTTTTTTTTATCATCAGTTGTAAATTTTTAATAAATGCGAGAACAATAACTCACAACTTTATCGGTGGTCTGTATTGGGAAATTCTGTGGGATAATTTTATACTGTGTAGACTTTTCAGTTCTGGTTATGCATTGTAGCTTACATATTTAATAATGTTCCATCTGTTTGTTATCTTTTGATCCATTGATTTAATAGTTCGTCTCTAACTTGATTCAAGTAATTCCTTGTAATTTTCTATGTTCGAAGTAAAACTTGACTGTCACATCCATTCATCGTAAAAGATATCAAATGTAATATGAATAGGGCATTATATGCCTCTATGTGACATGTATGATCTATATGAATTGGTTATATTATCAAAGTATTAATGGTTTGGAATTTTTTTCCTTTCTTATCTACAATTCTCGAATTAATACTTTTGGTTACCAAACTAATGATGGGACCCTTGTTTACTTTGCGAGGGTACCCATCAGACCCTTTTAGTTGCACTCCTCGCCTCAGACTTGTGGTCAGTTTGCTCAGTGACACCGAAGGGAAGCACTTGCGCCCAAAGTCTCAAGCTAAGTACTATTGTTGTAATTGAAATTTTATTCTGGCATTAATTAACCCTTAACAATGATTTACTAATTCTCAATTCTTTCCTTCTTACAGGACTTACTCACTCTACTCAACTAGATCCATGAGCTCGCCACGCTCGAAAGGTACTCGAGTTCCGACTCTCGATGTTTAATTCTCAGTTTCCAGGTTCTTTTCATAGCAGTACAAAGTGTCATGTTAGGGTACTATTATTATGATAGCTTTTGTTTCAGGGTTCCCTAGATAACCTAGTTAACTTTATCTTAAATCCTTCCTGGACTAAACAAATCCAACAATTTTGAACAGGGGAGAAAACTCTTAACAAGAAGGTCTTTGATTTAAACTGCGTAATGGCATGCATTACCTATATACTAGAAATTTTGCTTCTGGGTTTTCTACCATATAGAGGACTATAATTTTCTATGTGCTTTAAATATACTTTTTATAAAAGTATTTGAATTGTATATAACTCAAGAGGTCGACACACTGCCTTCTGTGTGTGAATACGTTAGATATTTTTCATAACTCTATGCAATTTAAACATAAAACAATATCTATAAGTATACAATAACGTTTATGATTCCAAGCATTAATTCTACATCATTTAACTTGACTTCACATTCTATGTATGCATATATTTACATAACTCAATTTATTTACATTCCACATACAAAGTAGCTTGCTTACTTTACTAAAAGAATAAAATCAAATTGTACAGACTAATCCCACAATTCATTTTATTCTACCAGCTAAAAAAATAAATAATTCAAAAAAACAATAAGTACAGGTACATATTTGAACAAAGTGTTGTGACAACAAATGGAACAACCAATTTCCGCCCAACCATAGAACAAAACAACCAATTTACTTGCTTCGTTCACCCCCTAGCCTGACCATGAATCCATGAGGGAAAACCCTAAAAATCATTTTTCCCTATAGTCCTCTTTCAGATCAGAAATTCTCCTTGCCTCACACTTTCAAAACAGTGCTCATAACAACAAGTGATATTATTTCCCCCCAGCATACTAGGCAATGTCCTGCATCCTCCCATATCTTATATATGCAAAAGCATCTTGTGCCTAGGTATTTTCCCCTTGGGAATTTTCACATCTTTAAAAATCCATGATTTTCAGGGGCTTCCAATGGCCCAATTCCTGATTTTCCACTTGTAAAATTCAGCCCCGAGGTAGTTCAAGGATGTTCCCCACTCATGGAGTCATGGACAATGGATTTCAACCTGGTTGTTCCATTTGTCTCTCAGCAATAAATATAAAAAATATTTTTTTCTTACAAGTTTCATAGTCAAAGCGTTGGTTGGGAAAATCAAATCTTTGCCCAACCATCACAATAATAAATTACAATTAACTAAATTCCAAATTCAGAATTGCCATAAATGGAAATAATTTTCCAAATTCAAATTTTCCAAAAACAAAAATAAATTCCTAAGTTTACTCAGACTTTAATAATAATTTATTTTGTGGGATATTACATCCTTTCCCCCTTCAATACAACATTGTCCTCAATGTTCGTTCCTTTCTCGGAACAGGGTTGGATAAGAATTCTGTAAATCATCTTCCAATTCCCAAGTGGCCTCCTTGGGACTAAACTGCTTCCATTGCACTTTTACCTGGGTGACGAATCTGTTCCGTAGTACTATTTCTCTCCTGCCTAGAATGTGTAGAGGTTCTTCCTGAAACTCTCCTTATGGTTCCACCTGCACCATGTTCCAATCGATCATGTGAGTAGGTTCATGAACATATTTTTTTAACAAAGAAACATGAAATACATTAACAATTTTCAGTTTTGCGGGAAGTGAAAGTTGATATGCCACTCGTCCAATTTGAGATAAGATCTAGAAAGGGCCACAAAACCTGGGCACCAACTTGGAACAATTTCCTAGATTTAATGAAATTCTTCTTACTTTGACTTTTAAATACACGTGGTCTCCAATTTGAAATTCTCACTGTCTTCTTTTCAGGTCCGTGTAACTTTTCTATCTGTCCTGTGCCTCTTTTAAATTTTGTTGTACTTTTCTTACCATATTCTCCATTTCCTGAAGGATTTCTAGTCCCACCATGAGTCTGTCAACTGGGTTATCCCAACTATTCGGAGTTGTACACTTTCAGTCATACAATACTTCAAAGGGGCTCATCTTAGCCTATGTCTGGTAACCATTATTGTATGCAAATTCCACCAAGTGCAAGTAGTCTTCCCACTTACATGGTTTCATCCTTATGTACATTCGTAGCATATCCTCCACGATTTTGTTCGTTCATTCAGTCTGCCCATCCTTTTGTGGATGGTATCTTGTACTGAAATTCAAGTTACTGTTCAACCCTGCAAACAATTCTTTCCAAAACGTAGATGAACCATTCTCTATCCGAAATCACCATTTTAGGAATACCATGCAGTCTAAAAATTTGCCTCATGAATATTTCAGCAATGTTAATAGATTTATAAGAATATTTTACAGGAATAAAATGTGCAAACTTGCTAAGCTGATGACTTACTACCATAATTGAATCATTTTGTTTTTGAGTTCTAGGCAAACCTGTGATAAAATTCATTGATATAGTCTCCCATTTCCATTCTGGTACAGGTAGAGGTTGCAACAAGCCGGCTGGGTGTTGGTGTTCAACCTTCACCTGTTTAAAATCTAGGCACTTAGACAAGTATTATGTTATCTCGCCTTTCATATTATGCCAATAAAATAATTTCCTTAGTGTTGTTACCATTTTCTGGTATCCCGGATGACCAAAATATGGCTTCTTGTGTACTTCGTCCAAAAATGTTAACTTTAATTCAACAAAATCTGGTATGTATAACCTGTTTTTGAATCTTAGTAGACCATTTCTGTCCAAACTCAGATCTATTCTGTCTAAATTTTTTGCATTATTTTGTAAATATTCCACTATTTTAATGTATTTTTCATCATTATTACTTGCAACCTTTATCCTTTGCTCAATGTTGCTTTCTGCCCTACTAATGTTTATCTCAAACAAACCATGAGTTCTTTTACTTAAAGCATCCACCACTTTGTTTTCCTTACCCTTGATGTGTATTACCTCAAAATTGAATTCTCTCAAGAAGGCCAGCCATCTTTCTTGCCTTGCGTTAAGGTCTGGTAGAATAAACAAGAATTTCACACCACTTTTATTAGTTAGCAACAGAAATCTTCTGCCCATTATATAGTGTCGCCAATTTTTTAATCCATGGATGAAAACTTCTAATTCCAAGTTGCGAGTGACATAGCTTCATTCGTTCTCTTTTAGTTTCCGTGACTCCTAACAAATAATGTTCCATTCTTGAGTTAGGACTGTTGTAGGAAAATCTCCCTGCGGACAGGTAGATTGCCTCAAAGAGATAGACCCTAGTCTAAGACAGAAAATGCTTAACGTGGACACTGACTTCCTTTCAAATCCATACAAACTAACACATGAGAAGGAGGGATAATGGCAGTACCTTTTTATCGATGTTTGTCCATGCACTATCCAAGTCGAGCTCCAGACTCTCACTCTTCGCTGAGTCCTTTAGACAAAAAAAAGTATGACCACTTCCTACTCTATTGATATTAGCTTGAAAACAAATCTATCTATCAATGATAAGTTCATGTGAAATCAGACACAAACTAGAAAGAAACAGGCCAAGCGTGTCATATTAATGAGAATAACGACAACAATACTTACAATTGTAGATGCGAATGCGACAACTTCGTCAAGTCCCCTTCGTCTAACACTTGCTTGAAAGATCCACAACCTAGATGATAGCAGCTTCATCGATCACTCTCCTCTGACTGAATGGGTGTTTCCTATGAGATCATAGGTTTCATACTAGAAACTCTTCCCCTTTTCACCACCATAGAGCCTGCTTATATACGTTAAGAGGAGCTTAACCTCTTGAGTTATCTTTAGAACAAGTTGAGGAATTCCCTCCTTAGATCAGGGATCTTTTGATGGAACCAAGAATCCGAATGCAACTTCCTTCTAAACTTGAAATATCCTCCCCTTATTCTCCTCAACGGGCCAACTACTGCCTTAGATTAGACAACACTCCCTCAAAAGGAGCATCAGAGTGCTATAACACTCCCTAGAAAGCTTGAGTGGGGCGCCAGCGCTCCAAAGATGGATAGCGCTCCTTTTGAGGGGTAGACAATATTTATAACACTCCCTGAGACCTTATAGGGGAGCACCAACACTCCTAAGGCTGATATGGGGGAGCGCTCACCTTCAAAAACTTTGCTTAAGGGCTCTTCTCAGGTGATAAAAGTTCCTGGACTTCAGTCAATCATTTTCCCTCCTCCAAATCAAGTGTATGAGATGTCTTAGGTGACTCTTTAGTGTCGTTATTATGGCAGTATGCTTGAACAACATTTGTGACACTTGTGAACAACTTGCGACACTTGCGAAAGTTGTAAGGAACATGAAATACTTGCGACAGTTGAGAGGATTGTTTAACACTTGCGACATTTATCGAAGTGAGCAATATTGAGGTGTAATAGATTGCCCCCCAAAGTGTGAAGTTAGAAGATGTGAACTGATAACTAAAATTCTTTTTAGACACTCAAGCAAGGGTATAGACTCGAAGAACCTGATGGAAGATGCACACAAACATCCAACAAATATCATGACCTATTTCAAAACCCAAGGCAGGCATACCTATGCTTGGGTGATCAAGACTTGCAAGATATGGTCGCCATAAAATACACTGTGGATCCATAATTGTATTTATAAGAAGGTATAGCCACTGAAGATACAATGTGGATCTATACTCTGATGACTCGGACTGATCGTAGCCACAAAGAATACATAGTGGATCTATGAGATGACAAAACGTAGCCACGACCAATACAAAGTGGATCTATGTAACAGTGTATGTGTCATTTGTCCAATAGAAACTCCTGTGCAACCTGGGCAAAGCATATATCAAAGTGATCACTCAACCCAGGGTCTTCTCACCAATCCCAATATGGTATGAATCTAACCATGTGAATAGATGCCCTGATGTCTAACATGGAAGAAACCACTTGATTACCGGTCAATGGCGTGAACCGTTAACAAGTGAAAGAGAGATCATCATTGATGTCAATGATTCCCAAGGTACCTTAGTACATTCCAGCGAATGTGAATAGATGAGCTGAAGTCGAACATCCGTGGAATCATTCGATTAGAGGCCAATGATGTAAACCTATTGTCGAATGTGAGGAGGCCTGCCATTGAGGCATGCAGGTCCCAAAGTACTAACTGGTTTCTAAGCCTGATTCCTAGATAATGTATTGAAGTCGATAGGAATAGACTCGTCGAGGGAGGGCCTTGATGTATCCCCCATCAACGACACAAAATGACCATAGAGATGTAATTGGTAGATCAAACGGACATGGACTGACACAGGTTTTGAGGCAAGATATTTGGGACGGCTGACTCTTGAGGCAGATACTTCCCTTGAACACTGAGGCACAACAACAAAACATGGCATGGACCAAAATGATGTAGTGGACATAGTGAATTGTGTCGGGTGACCCAAAGGAGTGAAAGGAACTCAAAGGATTCGCTCAGTGCAGAGGTTCAGCAAATTATGATGCATGCAAATGACAAAGTGTCGTGTTTAAGGGTGACTCTAATAATTGTTGGATAATGTTCTCAAAAGACTGCTTGGCTCGTTCCTTTCAATTTTTCCCCCATCCAGATAGACGAGTACCTCTTTTTGATTTAATGATCTCAAGGAGGATAACACATGCTCGATATAACTCACCTTCGGTAAGTTCCTCTTCCTTTGTTTAACGAACTGGAAGAAGTAAGGGTTTGATCCCGTATGGGCCTGTCGATGTGTGTTGGATTACTGAGAGGGGGGGGTGAATCAGTAATAACGTAATTATAATCCTTTTTCTTCAAATGTTATATCAATGTAGAATTATTATCCAATAATGAGAAGTAATAAATAAACAATCACACACATGCACAGTACACAAGTGTTTTACGTGGAAACCCAAATCGGGAGAAAACCAAAAAATGTTTTTTCTTATATGTCTTGAAGACTTACATTCATTGGAAGCACCAACTTCCTTTGTTTTCTAGCTGCAACTAGAAGGAGGCT
>ML777493.1:1071801-1082833 GCA_009831015.1 Picea engelmannii | reverse complement strand
AATGACAGGAATGGGAAATTTGTCTTTGATGGTGAGTTTATTGAGAGCACGGAAGTCAGGACACATTCGCCAAGAACCTTCTTTCTTTAGTACCATGACTACTGGAGAGGAGTAAGGGCTCGTACTAGGATGGATGACTCCTGCAGTAAGGAGTTCCTGGACCATTTTTTCAATTTCATTCTTTTGTGCAAAGGGGTGGCGATATGGATGTATGTTGGGGGGAGGCTTCCTGGGACAAGGGGAATCGAATGATCATGGACACCGTGGGAAGGAGGGAGTCCTTGGGGAGTGGAAAAGACTGTTTGATGTTTAGAAAGGAGGGATTGGAGGTCTTGGGGCATGGATGGGATCTCTATGGCTTGTATGGCGTGGAGTTGGGCTATGACACCCGAATGACCTTTTTTGAGCAATTTTTCCATGCGATCAGAACTGATGATTTCAGTAGAACCCGCCGTGATGCCTTGAAATTTATGTTTGTGGCCTCCTTGGTCAAATTTCATGGTTAAGTTCTGAAATTCCATGAGAATGGGACCCAAGGTTCTGAGCTATTCGACACCCAACACAATGTTGCAACCTCCCATGTCAATAGAAAACATATGGGATTTGAGATGGTAGTCACCTATTTGGAGACACACATTTTCACAGCGCCCTCCACATTTCATAGAGCCACCATTGGAAATCATGATTTGGAAATTATTGACAGCATGGATATAGGAATGGGTTTCTTGGGCGATGCGGCGATGAATAAAATTGTGGGTGCTGCCACTATCAACCAATATGATGACCTTTCGGTGCTTGATGTAACCGATTAGCTTGAGAGTTTGGGGGGCAGAGAAGCCAGTGAGATCATTGAGAGAAATGATGGGTTCCTCTTCGGGAGGGTCGGAGGGAGGGTTTATGTCAGAAATTTCTGGTAACTCGGGCATAGGGGGGTTGTCAACATCCTCTTCCTGAATATCTTCAGAGATGGCCATAAAGAGATTTTGTTCCTTACATTTGTGGCCTGGGAAATATTTGTCATCACAATTATAATAGAGGCCTTTGAGTTGGTGTTCAGTCATTTCCTCCCTGGTCAATTTTTGGATTTTTAATGGAGCTAAGGGAGTAGTGGGGTTTACTGGTTTATGGCGCGGGATAAACGAAGGCTTACGATTTTGAGAGGAAATAATTTGTTGTGCTTATTTATCTTTTCTGGTAGCCTTCACCCAAGTCGTAGGTCTAGCCATGAGGACATGGGCCTGAATCTCCTCCTTGAGGCCACTAATAAAACACTCTCGAAAGAAAGCATCAGTCATGCCCTCTGTTCGAAAATCCAGACGCTCAAATGCAGCTATGAAGTCTTCGACTATGCCTGATTGATTCAATTTTTTCAAACAGCCCAAATGGTTGGTTTCAGTGTCAAAGCATTCATGAAGCTCAGCAACAAATTGGGTCCAAGCAATATACCCTTGACGAGAAGTTTTCTATCCATTGCCACCATTGCCAGCATTCTTGATCGAGATGGAGAACACCATACCGGAGTTTGGCCAAGTCATCTGTAATGTTGTAGAGAGAGAAATAATGTTCCATTTGTGTGACCCAACTAGTGGGGCCCGAGCCTCAAATTTGGTTACATCCACCCGTGGAAGGCATATGTCCCTTTGAAAGTGACGGGGTTGAAAGGAATGGGAAGAAGTTTCACCTTCAGTTTTTGTATGTGCCTTAGGAAAAGAGTCATCTATAGGGAGCTTGAGTTTGGTGCAGAGTGCTTCAAAGATAGATTCCAGCTGGGTGGTCAGTTCATGTTTTACTTCCGCCATTGCAGACTTCACGGCTACATTTACAGATGCATTCATGGAGGCATCACGGGAGGCAATAGTAGCATTGAGTTGTTGCACTTCTTGTTGGGTCTCAAGTAAACCAGATTGTAGGGTGGTGAAGCGAGACTCTAGTTCTTGGTTATGGGTATGGGCCATGATGATGGGTGAACTGAAAAAGGAGTGGGCGGGGTCGAAAATTTTTGCAGAAAAATGAGATGGATGAAAGTGATAAGGGAGAAGAGATGAATCTAATGGAATAGGTCTCAAATAATGGTGAAAAAATGGGTGAACTGAAAAGGGAGTGGGTGGGGTCAAAAATTTTTGCAGAAAAATGATATGGATGAAAATGATAAGGGAGATGAGATGAATCTAATGGAATAGATCTCAAATAATGGTGAAACAATGCTACAGGGTTATGCTTTGGTATGAAGAATGTTATAGTGCTGAAATCCCCAAATTCTTAACCAAAGAGTATTTACTTAGCAACTCGAATCACAGATGCGAGTCAATAGATCTCGCCGGTTTAATTTGTTTATGTTGTTGTTTATGTTCCCCAAGGGTTAGGTATTCAAGGGTTCTACAGACAAGGGTTTTCCTTGTGCTATAGCTCTCTGATATACGTGCAGGGTTCAACAGTAGTACTCGGCCCAATATCTCAGGGCACTAACTAAGGAGGATAAACCGTACCCTTATCCGTACTACCCGACTACCCAGGTACTAGAGAGTATCTTCCCGAGTGTTGTTCTCGGTGACACTATAGAAGTCCGGAGGCCGATAGGTTTATCTAAAGAGGGCTTCAGGAAATCTAGGCCGATCCGTACACAGGTGTTGTCTGATGCGCTACCACTCGAAGGGGTACCAACAAGGGTTACAAGGGTGGCCAACAGATGTGTGCTTAAGAACCACTTGTATTTCCTGCGTGTATGAATCCCACAACCGTGGGTTTATGCGCGTAACTACAGATCTCTGTGGCTTAAAGACACCAGAATACGTCTCTACCCTGAAAAAAAAAAAACATACCCACAATTTATGCTAAGGAAAGTGATCTGATACCACTTACAAGATACCAGATATATAAAATATGCAGAATAGAAATGAAATGCTAGAAATGACAGAATAATAGTAAAATATCCGTCATAATCTTCACAATACACAGAAATGATATACGAAATAGCAACAGAAATAGAACTTTGAATCAGATAGCAATGTTCACAAGCCTCTTTGAGAGGGCAACCTCCAGTCGATCAACGCTCTGTTACAATAATCTCCAAGCTAGGGTTTTCATACCCTCGACTCTTATTTATACTAATATGTCTATTAAGAGAAGCATCTAGAGGAAGATCCTTCTAGAAGAGAAATCTTCTATTAGGTCTTCTTACATCCTCCTTATTCTATTTTATTGAAAGGTCTTATTAATATTGACCTTTATTACATCTGAATACATTGATCTACCTATGTGCGGGTTAGGACCTTAACATATTCTCACCGAGTTTCACTGCTTTGCCACTTGTTGGTGGAACTGCTGGTGCTATGTATCCATCTACAATTGATTGCCAAACTTGAAATCCCTGTGCCTATATATATGTCTTCATCCTTATGCTCCAAAAAACATACTTATGTCCATCAAACTGTGGTATTCCATTTTTATACGAGTTGGTACTCTCCATGATCTACCTTTCAGTGGTTAAACTGATTTCTGAAGGAACCTGCTCTGATATCAGTATTTGGATTACTGAGAGGGGGGGTGAATCAGTAATAACGTAATTATAATCCTTTTTCTTCAAATGTTATATCAATGTAGAATTATTATCCAATAATGAGGAGTAATAAATAAACAATCACACACATGCACAGTACACCATTGTTTTACGTGGAAACCCAAATCGGGATAAAACCACAGAATTCTTTTTCTTATATGTCTTGAAGAATTACATTCATTGGAAGCACCAACTTCCCTTTTTTTCCAGCTGCAACTAAAAGGAGGCTCCAACCCTCTAGTTTCTCAGGCTACAACCTGAGGGAAGCTCCAACTCCCCAAATCTCTGGCTACAACCAGAAGGAGGATACAACCCCCAATGTTCTCCAGCTACAACCGGAAGGTGGATACAACCACTTGTCCTTGCCCCGTCCTGCCACCCTGAAGTAGAAGTAGAATGATGGAACCACTGTCACACTATCATTGTGAGATATACCATTGTAAACTTGTACCAATAAATCTAAACCATGCATCAACCATGCATCAACCTGTACCATAAACAAGTGCATCAACCATGCACCAACCTGTAATCAACCTGTACCATAAACAAGTGCATAAACCATACACCAAGTATGTACCAATCATTTTTCAACTACTCATCAACTATGACTCATCAATATGTACCAACATCATCAACTATACACTTCATGTATGTGCCAACTCATCAACTACTGTCTCAACCATGTACTCAACATGTACCTCAACCAAAATCCCTCATCAATTTCATCATCAAAATATGATTTGTAGCTCTGTAATAGACTTGGTGTTTTTTATCACATTTTTTCAAACCTTCATTAACTTTAACAGCAAGAAACTAGCATTTTCATCAAACTTTTCTTTAGTCTCACATGCCTAGTTTTAGATTAGTCAACAACCCTAACTTGAAGTAATCATAACTTTGAACCTGTAATGTATAAAGATCTGAAACTGATACAAAATTTTCTTCACTGTGTTTTATGAAATTCCTCCAAGTTGCACTACTTGGAACCTCTCATAAAAGGAGTTATAGAAAAAATGGCATACCTTGCTGAATTCTGGCTTATTCTAGAGAGAGACCTTGTAGAGCGTGCCCCACACAAAATATTTGATAAAATGATCTGAAACAGTCAAAAAACCTACTACAGACTATACCCTAACCATCACATTTGGTCTCACTGAATGTGGATCTTTTATGAAGAAGTTATGATGTTTTTACCCGAAACACCTGATTTTGACTAGTTTCAGGACTGGCCACAAACCCTATTTTCCACAGAGTGTAACTCCCAAAATACAACGACCCACAAGCCGAATTTTGAACCAAATATACTTGGATATGTTTTCTCACTTTCATATCAATTTTAGGATATGAATCATTATATAAAAAAAGTTATAGAGAAAATGGTGAGATGACCTGAAAATAACATACCTTAGAAAGCACCATCAAAAGAATTTATCCTTCCTTGCATTTCGGCCTTGTTTTCTTCACTTTCCTCAGAATTTCAGCTTAGATATCATTTTTAAACATCAGACACCTATATATATTCAATATTCTCAAGTGTGATTCAAATGAGAGAGCCTTTCTTCTTATTTATACTCTCCAAGTAGCTTCCTTAAAAACATATTCTAGGTCACTTGGCCCCACTTTCCTTATTTTAGGGTTGGGTCGACTTCTAATTTATCCATTAAAATTATTATTGAAATAATTTATTTTGTATTCACTTTGAATTATAATACACTCATCACTTCACTTTATTATTTACCTTTTAAAATNTCTTAAACCACTTTGATTACTTTGACCTTTTGGGGCTTCTAGATGACATATGAGGGTCCTCCAACTTCGTAAGGCCATAACTCTCAAACTGTGAGGAGTTATGTGACATTCTACATACCACCAGAAATGGCATGACATGTACTATCCATATAGAATAGTATTATCGGAAAATATATCATAAATCATACCATTACCCATCAAACAAACTTGGGTCCATTACCCAAACCTAGGGTCTCCAACTTCTCATGGCCATAACTCTCTAATCGTGAGGAATTATGTGACGTTCCACATACCACCAGAAATGAAATGACAAGAAATATCCATATAGGATATTTTCCCTGAAAAATTCACTTTCCTTCATCTCATTATTCCATAATTAAGCATGGGTTCTCTTACTCCACAAAGCATCTTCCCGCGAGGGCTTTCACCATAAGGGGACCACTTTGGAGTTCATCCATATTTACTTCTTATCAACCATGACAAAACAATAATGAGTCATATTTACATCAAACACTATTGGKTCCATTACCCAAAACTTTGTGCTACGGGTCTTTCTTCAAGGGTTGACATCAATGACAACCAACCTTAATCAACAATGTGTGCTTTAGCGAGTCCAAAGACAGAAAAATCGAAGCTTTTTCACGATTATAGAGTTTGGAAAAACACTTAAAAGAGAACTCTCTCAGTTCCTTTTTCGTACAGTAGTCTAACGAGACTGAAAAAAAGATAAACTATCGCTCGAAAGATGCCCTTTCTAACCTTTTAATGAGTGTGAAAGGAAGCAAGGTCACTCAACAATCTTTTCATATTTAGAGAGTCTGAAAAGGGTTTAAAGATGACTCCAGGGGGGTTCCTTCTTCGTAATGTTAGTCTCGCGAGGCCAAAAAATATATAAATTATCACCCGAAAGACGCCCTTTCAAACCATTTAATGAGTGGGAAAGGAAGCAAGATCACTCAACAATCTTTTCATGTTTAGAGATTCTGAAAAGAGCTTAAAGGAGACTCCAGGGGGTTCCTTTTTCGTGTATCCATACAGGTCCGAAAAAGAGATAAAAGTCTACCCGGATACATTCTCATGTATTTACGAGCACGAGAAAGAACAAAGACTAAGCTCGGTATGCCCCCAACTTGAATGATCTAAAAATGAAGAAGACTTGAAAAACTTGAAAACTTATTGCAAGTGAATGTTATGTGTTTAAAGCAAAAGGATCAGTTTTCAACACATAAATTAAATGATTACTTATGAAAATTACACATAGATAGCAGCATAATTAATGAACATAAACACAACAATTGATAAAGGAGTTCACCCCTCTTATGGGGTACATCTCCTGGTCCAACTTCCAATGGATCATTATTATTAATTTCTCAAAAAGTGCTCAAAAACATGTCTTACAATGTTCAAACTGACAAACCAACTGCTCCAATGGCTTCCCAGCATCCAAAAACCCCTGTCTGGGCTCTTTCGGCACCTCAATCGGTCGAAAAACGAAGAAGTTAGGCCTCCTGGCTCTACAATTCGCACCCCCTTTCCATGAACCTGGCTCACACGCTTATTTAAGCGCAAAAACCCAGCACCGGGCACAACCGTGCCAACAGTGCAAACCATAGGATGGTTAAGGGTGCGTCATCCCCTAACTGCCTTGGCACCTGGGCGTATGGCCATGTGACCTCGCGCGTTGATAAAAGGTGGTTAACCCGTTACACAACGGTGTAACTCCCTCCGCTCCAGGTCTCAGGCATATGGCGCAATACATATAAACCGTGGGCTATGGGTTATAACCCCCATGCACCAATCGTTAACTCTGCATCCATAATATGGTCACATGCATTATCCACAAGACCGTGGGTCGGGCCTAAGCCCCGACCTGTCCCCCCCGCCATTCACTACATAATGTAAATTTAAATAATTTTAAATACACTTCCATATCAAGAAACAAGTAATGGCGTAATGGTCGGGTGGATGTTTGTAAAGGTTTGTGCGGTGGGAGGTCTGGGGGTCGAACCCCACGGCCTCCAATATATTTTACATAAAATCAATAGCCAAATAATGAGTGACACATGGCACCTCCAGATTGGTCCACGTGTCCTCATACCATTTGCCAGCTATAGGACATGTGTCGCTCCTAGATTCGTCAATATTCAACCCATCAACAACTGCCACATCATCATCGTACAGTCTGTACGGCCCTGCCACGTCAGACCGTACGGACTGTATGGATAGGTACAGTCAGCATCAAACTTTTTGCCTGTTTGGCTTGGCGAACAGATCATGATATATTCTCCATACGGCGTCCATTTGACAAAGTAAATATATCGCCGGAATTAGGAAGACGAGACAGACGCAATGGCACTATTTTCGTCGCATTCCGATCACTTTGAATTTTGAGCAAAATTTGATCCCCTGATCACAAATCCCCATTGGGAAGCTTTTGGACCTCCAAAAGACTATCTCAGTCTATGTGAAGATGAGGGTATAGTTCCCTCACCCTGCCAACCTCAATCCACTTGGCTTGCTTGGATTCGTCCCTTTAAGACCAACTTGAAAATACTCCACATTTCCTCTCTTCGAAGTTCGCATTCTCCTGTCAAGGATGGTGTCTTCCTGCAATTATGCTAGATACTCTGGAGAAAAATCATCTATGGAAGGAATCTGAACATGCTCTCCTTGATCATAAATCAATGGAGGCTCATACAACTTCAAATTCTCAACATTAACAACTGCATACATCTTCATATAGGGAGGCAAATCTAAACGAAAAGCATTGTTACCAATCTTGTCGATAATTTTGAAGGGACCATATCGAATTGGTTTCAACTTTTTACCTTCTCCTTTAAGCCTCTCCTTGCTGATGTAAAGCCAAACTTCATCACCAACTTCGAAACTGTGATCAACACGATGCTTGTCATGTCTTGTTTTGTACTTGGCCTAACTCTTTTCCAACTGCTCTTGCACCACCTGATGTATCGACTGAATTTGTTCAATGAACTTCTCTGCCCGATCAATATCATATTGCCCATAGACATCAATATCTTTCCCAAAGATAAAATCTAAAGGCGACTTGGGAAAATAGCCAAAACATGCCTCAAATGGCGACGTTTGAGTCGACGAGTGCTTAGCTCGATTGTACGCATGTTGAACGTAGTGTAAATGTTCATCCCAAAGCTTAGGATGTTTGCTACAATAAGCATGAAGAAGATGTACCACTGTACGATTTACCACCTATGTCTGTGTTAAGAACCTGAATAGATCTACCAATATAATCACCACAAATAATGAATACACAATAGATCCACAAAGCAAGATAGAAGAAACCACACTTTGTTACCATCAAACCCTTAGAGTAGGGCAACACCATACAATGGATCCTATTATGGAAGGGATCCTCTCATGTTCACTTGCCTCTTCGAGGGGGAAACCTCCTAATGAGCTTCAGCTCCAAATACAATACTTCTCTTCATGTCTCATTACATTGCTTGAACCCATTTATATAGTTCTACCATCACCTAAGAACATTCTAGAGGATGAATCTTCTAGAAGTAGAACCTTCTAAGAAGTCCTCTTACATTTATTATATCTAATTACCCATTTATTATATCTAACTACCATAGTGGGTCTTATTTAATAATATAGTGGACCTATTCCACCTTACATTGAATGACCTCCACTATTATCACTATGGGCCCTCTAGGCTCCCCCACTACCTCTCTAGCTACCTTACATTCCACCCCCCTTATGAAAGCATTGTCCTCAACGCTTGATGTACAACCATATACCAGGGTCCCATGGATAAGTGTGGACCATAATGCCGAAGAAGACTGAAGAACCAAGGTCCCATGTAGAAAGAAAATCCACCATGATGAAGTAGTCCAACCACCATTGTAAGCCCGGTTCCCATGTCCAAGTGCTCATGTGAACTCCCCGTGGAAGATTTTGGAACCCAATAATTAACTCCAAATGATGCTCCAAAGACTGACACCTATCATGTGGATCCAAATAAGAAGATCCATCTACATAGTGGAAAATGGTCATAGCAGAATATGAAAGGAATAATACCACTGTAGAATATGCAGACTGAACACTGGTAACTAGCTCCTGATCTGGGACATTGATGTTTTCTACAAAATGTGGAGTAGAGTCATCAAATAAAATATGGAAGTGGTTGTCATCCCAGAAATGAAAACTATCCATATACCAATCATCACAATCATCCTCAAAATCATACCAAGCATATATTTATTGATTATATTTATTCATGAGGCCCTGCATAAGAAATCTATCCTGCATTTCATTCAATGAATCTTGAATACTATGAAAACTATCATTGAGGCCATATGTGAGGCTGGTTGTGAGGCTATGTGTGAGGTTGTTTGCGAGGCCATGTGCAAATGCATCTAATCTGTCATCCAATTGGGCTTTGAATGATTCAAGAATTTCTTTCAAGGTTTGAGAAGAAATATCCATCTGAGCACCCTATGAACTCTTCGGTCCTGCAGCCGTCACGAAAAAACTCAAAAATTAAACCCAAGAAGTTTTAGCAGAAAATGAGGGCTTTTTCTGGAAAAACCCTAAAAAATTGTCGAACTTAAAATGCTCATAACTTCACTTCCCGGACTCCGTTTTGGCTGATTTTTTTTTTGAAATTGGATGAAATTGTGAGAAGAACTCAGATCTATAATTTATTTTGGAAAATTAAGCCTCCAATTTATACATAAATAAAAACAAATCGCGCCGCCGTCCGCTGAAAAAACCCTGAAAATTTGCAGATTTTAAAACCTCAATATCTTGACCTTCCGGACTCCGTTTCGGACGATTTTTTTTTTTAACTTGGGTTTTTTTTCTGAGGGGAACTCATATATACAACCATTTTCTGCAAATTTTTCATATAAATATACTGAAAATGTTTTGAATGTCGCGGCCCTCTTTTTTCTTCTCCGAAAAAAAAATCTGCAAAAATAAAAAATAGTTGCCCACAACTCCGGCCAAGGAAAGTGCTCTGATACCACTTGTTAAGAACCTGAATAGATCTACCAATATAATCACCACGAATACTGAATACACAATATATCCACAAAGAAAGATAGAAGAAACCACACTTTGTTACCATCAAACCCTTAGGGTAGGACAACACGATACAATGGATCCTACTATGGATGGGATCCTCTCCTGTTCACTTGCCTCTTCGAGGGGGAAACCTCCTAATGAGATTCAACTCCAAATACAATACTTCTCTTCATGTCTCATGACATTGCTTGAACCCCTTTATATAGTTCTACTATCACCTAAGAACATTCTAGAGGAGGAATCTTCTAGAAGTAGAACCTTCTAAGAAGTCCTCTTACATTTATTATATCTAATTACCCATTTATTATATCTAACTGCCATAGTGAGTCTTATTTAATAATATAGTGGACCTAGTCCACCTTACATTGAATGACCTCCACTATTATCACTATGGGCCCTCTAGGCCCCCCCACTACCTCTCTAGCTACCTTACAGTCTGACCATCTGTCTGCGGATGAAAAGTTGTGCTCTTTTTTAACTTGGTGTCCATGAGTACCCATAAACTTGACCAAAAACTTCCAACGAATCAAGAATCCCGATCAGAAATAATGGACTTAGGCAAATTGAAATGCACCCAAACATTTTGAAAGAATAACTGTGTCGTTTGTTCTGTCGTTACCTACTTAGTACAAGGCATCAAAATACACATCTTACTAAAAT
>ML777493.1:1035374-1049725 GCA_009831015.1 Picea engelmannii | reverse complement strand
GAACAATAACTATTGATTATTTCTCATATATTGTGCATGGTGTATTGTGGTGTATTGGTGTAACTCTTATACTATTGTTCATTGCTCATTGGATATATTTGAATGGTTTAAGTATAATTTGAAAAAGGTTTTAAATTGTACTTTATACTGATTCACCCCCCTCTCAGTATCAACATCCTCCCATATTCTATATATGCAAAAACATCTTGTGCCTAGATCTTTTCCCCTTGGGAATTTTCACAGCTTTACAAATCCATAATTTTTAGGGGCTGCCAATGGCCAAATTCCTGGTTTTCCACTTGTAAAATTCAACCCTGAGGTAGTTCAAGCATGTTCCCCACTCATAGAGTCATGGTCAGCTAATTTCAACCTGGTTGTTCCATTTGTCTCAGCAATAAGTATAAACAAATATTTGTTTCTTACAAGTGTCATAGTCAAAGAGTTGGTTGGGAAAATTAAATATTTTCCCAACAGTCATAATAATAAATTAAAACTAACTAAATTCCAAATTTAGAATTGCCATAGATGGAAATAATTTTCCAAATTCAAATTTTCCAAAAACAGAAATAAATTCCTAAGTATATTCAGACTTTAATAATAATTTATTTCTAGGGATATTACAGATGACTTCTTGGAAGGAGAGGGATGTTGTGATCGTTCTCACCTCGGGAGGGGGGTAGGTATGTGGGTGTATCAAATACCCTATGGTGCTTGTACAATTCTAGTTGCATATCGTGATGTACTGTTGGAATTGATTGAACACGAACATGGATGGAATTAATTTTAGTAATCACACCGTGGTGGGATTTCTTCAAGAGTTTCTCCATCCGATCATAACTGATAATTTACGGGGAGAAGTCTTGTAGGCCTTGGAGGGTATAGGTGGGAGAATCTTGATTAAATCACATACATAAATCTCGATAGTCCATGGTAATCATTCCTAGAGTGCAAAGCCATTCAACACATAATACAATATCACAACCACTAATGGAAATGGAAAACATGTGACTTTTCAGGTTATAATCTCCCATTTGGAGTTTCAAATTCTCATAGTGGCCCCTACATTTCATTGTACCACCATTATCTATGAGAATTTGAAAATTATAAACTAGTCTAACAAAGAAATTGACATCCTCAATGACCTTGTGTTGTATTAAATTATGGGTGATACCACTATCAATCAACACCGCAACTGACCTATGTTTGATGTATCCCTTGATTTTTAATGTCTATTGAGGAGAAATACCCATGAGGGAATGGAGAGATATGATAGGTTCCTCTGGTTCTACAGGACACCCTTATTTGGGACCTCTACCATTTTATTTATCTCGTTGTCCTACGTTCCAAGTAATATGGGAATTCCATGTGTTTTGTCCAAAATTTGGATTAGAATAGGAAGGAAATTGTTTAGCAGGATCTTGAGGCATACCTAGTGTCGCTGGAATGGTATTGTTTGTGCAACATAATAAAAATACTAAGTTACTATGCTTTCATATTTGAAAACTGATTTGATTCCTGGTAATGATGGGTGATTTTTCGTTGAATGGTTTTCTGCACAAATGCCACAAACGTAAATACTATCTAATGGACATTCTCTAGGTGGATGATTTTTCCTACATTAATGGAAAAATCCTACTAAACCTTCATTTTTATCTTCCTGTTCCTTTTTATCCTTCAATGTATCAATATGAGAACCTAATATAATCAAAATATCGGTTTTAATGTTTTCCAACAAATTGCCTAGTTTTGCTATTTTTATACTCCCTGTGGTTGATTTGGTGACTTTGGAAAGAGAATCTCTTGATCGTTTTCTAGCCTTGGCTCTACCCTTGGATTATTTCCTTCACATTTCAACAATTATTTCAAATGGTAAAGTTGAAATGTCACTATATCCGATGTGATTGATAATATCAATATGTTCATCACAAGTTCCTTTTAAAAATATTCTATGAATAATATCAAAATTTAAAGAACTATGTTTTAATTTTTGCAAACTGTACAAAAATATCTTCAGGTAGTCCTCTAAATTCTCATCTTCTTACTAATACATCCTGAATATATCTTCCTTAGAATATATTAGTCTACAGTAGCCTTGATATGTGTTAAGTAATTTTTTCCTCATAGTATCCTAATGCCCAATAATATTGTTTCCTAGCCCCATAGACCATTTTAGATAAGTGTTCTTCAGAGTGGTAGGAAATAAGTGAAGTTTGTGAGAATAATATTTATCCATAGGTAGGAAACAAAATATCAAATTCAAAAAAAAATGCATCGGGATCTTCAGATGCCATACCATGAAAGTTCGAAAGAATGGGAGGAATGTTTTTCAACTTCAGTTCATTTTTTGAATTTTGTATCTTCTTCCTCAACTCCTATGTCATTCAGACCTCTTTCCCATTCTCCTCTTCCTTTTTGGTATCCTTTATCTTTCCCCACCTCTTGAACCTATTTCACCTTCTTCTCCTCATGTACCTACTATTATTGGTATTCTCTCTCCCCCACCTCTTGGTATTTTTCTTCCTCCTCCAATGTGACATTATTCATCAGCTATCTTATTTTCCTAAAATATCCAAAATTGTTTACTTCCACCTTTTGGTGTTTCCTATGGATCTTTAAATTGTTCAATAGTCTCTTATGTTTGTATCTTCTTTGGGATTTCTACACCTATATGTTTCCCTGTATCCTAATTAGTACCTACAAGCAAGTTAGTAATAACATTTTTTGTGGATGTTTTGATAGATCGTTTGATAGATGACTTAGTAGATGGTTTTGAAGATGATAAGGTAAGTGGTCTATTAGATGGTTTAATATGTGGTTGTGAAGATGATGAAGCAGGTGGTTTAGTAGATGGATTAATAAGTGGTTGTGATTATTTAGTAAGTGGTTTTATGGGGGGTTTTGATTTTTATGGAACAATTTCTTTTTATATTTCAACAAACCTACCCTTATTATCTCTAGGCCTAACTGATCTATTCATACAAATCACATGTGACTAGTTCTTGCGAATACTCAGAAAAGTGGTTGCATAGGCTTGTACCTCCCATATTACCTTCTTCACTCCTTCGAGTCCTAAATGTGTGAACAACAAAAAGAATATTACAAAATATTTCAAAACTAATTCCTTTAGTGCCTCGAAAATGATGCCAAAATGTCAACTTAATTTATTTTCATAAAAAGGCCACTATCATGTCAATCCAAGGTCAGTATACTTGTGAGGCACAATCACTATATGTGAGGGAACTAGCTTCAAATTATAGACTAAGAATGAAATCCAATCTTGAAAGAAATCATCAACTAATCTACAAAGTGTAGTCTAACCTAGCCTGTAAAACTTCAAATCAAATCTAATTCTTTCAACCTTAGGTTATCAATGCCCCATTGGTAGAAAGTTAGGTTGTAAAGTGAAATATGCCATTGGTTGTGGACTCTTTACAACGATAATCTCTCAACTAGTGAGGTTAAAGGTTTTGAAGGAAGGTTCTAACACACATGTGAAATGAAAAGACTTGAATTAAATATAATTCCTTCAACCTTAGGTTATCACTACTCCACTAGTAGAAAATCATGTATAAAAGTGAAATATGCCACTGGTTGTGGAATATTTTCCTATATACTCTATCAACTAATGGGGTTAAAGGTTTGAAAGAATTTTCTAGTCAAAAAATTTGAAATAAAATCTCACTTTCAACTATCTAATTGTAATGTCAACTACAAATTCAAATTGACACTAATAAAGAATCTGAAATTTAAACATACAAATTAGAATTTTGTTATATAAATACAAAATTTTTAAAAAAATAATAATTAGAGAGAAAAAGATGCCTAAATCAAAATTATACACAACAATATACACAATGACATGTATCAATACAAGGGGGGACTCCAAGCCTAATGCATGCATATCAAAGGAAAGAGACTAGATAGAAAATATCAAAGCTTCTATATTAATCATAAAATGGGTTACAAAATTGTTTTTTCAAAGAGTTTGTCTTCATAATTCGAATCCCACCAAAATATTGAAAACCTAATGTATATGTACAATAGAAAATGTAACAATAATCCTAAAATGTTCTCTAGAGTAATGGAACAACTGATAATATCCTAAAATCATTGATTCATCCTTGATTTGATCAAGATCCACGATTTTATGAGAAAAATCACGTTGTTGATTTCTCTGTTGGAAAATTTGTTGCTTGGTACCCAATTTGACCAGGTGTTGGATGACATGTTTCTAGCCTGATTTCATGCATCCGGGAGGATAGATTATATTCCATGAAGACAAGGAACAAAACCTAGGTTTTTGTTTCTCCCATATTGGTCTACATATATCTCAATATGTTGGATATGTGTTATATTCTTTGCATGACTAGGACTAGTGTCTACATTGCACTAGGCATGCAGAGAGGCATAGCCCCTGGAAAAAAAGATATTCCTCAGTTTTCGTGTCCATTTTTGGGAGGTTTTTTCGGTACATGGTTTTTCGTCGATGGTTTTATATTTCCAGTTAAGGACTTAGAGTCGTTGACTAATCCATGTCATTGGATTAGGGTATTGGATGTCGTTGGATTTTATATGTATATTGTATTGTAAAAAATGTATGCGTGAATGAATATAGAATATTTTGGTGTTTCCAATTTTGGTTTCCAGGGGAAAAATATATGTGTAATATGTGTATTTTACATTGTATCTTTTATGTTGTTTTTGAAAATCTATTTGCAGTAAATAATTGTACAAGGTTAAAATGTACATTTGGTATCAGAGCAATTATTGGCTTTAGGGGGATGCCTTTATGGTTAGGGGTTTGGGTTGGGAATGTGATAATCCTTGTTACAATGGAATATATGTGGTATTGATTCTTCAAATGAAAATAAATGGAGAACAGTTCAAAAATAAAGATTAAGAAATTTAATGGGAAACATTTTGAGCTATGAAAGCTCAAGATGGAAGATTTGTTGGTAGATAGAGATTGGTGGATTGTGGTGGATCCAGGTACTACACCTACAAGAATGTTAATAGATGACTGGAAAACATTGGATTAGAAGGAAAAGAGAATGATATGATTGTGTCACTCAGATTCAATATTATTGAATGTGTTAGGGGAAGCTACAACCAAGGAGTTATGGAATAAGTTGGGGAACTTGTGTCACTCTAAGTCCATGATAAATAAACTATTCCTGCGAAAAATGTTGTATAAACTGAGGATGAGATATGGAGACGTCGTGACAGCATATAAATTCCTTCAATAATGTGGTAAGACAATTTTTATCTATTGAGATTAACATTTCAGATGAAGATAAGTGTATTAGTTTATTTTTCTCTTTACAAGACTTGTGGGATAATCTGGTTGTGGCCATAGGTAGTAATACAACTACCTTGATTTTTGATGATGTGTTATCAGCCTTGTTGTCATAGGAGAGGAGACAAAATAACATGGAAGGATAGAGCAAAGATGAATTATTTTGAAGAGGATTCTCCCAAGAAAGAAATATTTCTAAGTCCTCAAGTGGGATATCTAAGTCTAAAGGTAGATATACATATATGAGAAAGTTTGTAAAGGTATGATGGATATGTGGGAAAGAAGGGAACTTCAAGAAGCAATGTAGATCCAAAATATTTGAGAAAGTGAAGAGATATGAAGGTGTTCCCTCTATAGAAGAAAATACCTCAAAGAAAGAAGGAGGGGATGTGTACTTGTCTTCGTCAGCCACACATGTATATCATGAGGCATGGTTGGTTGAATCAAGTGCATCCTTTCATATGACTCCCCAAAGGGAGTGGTTCTATGAATATGAAAGTTATGATGGATGATCCAAAAAGGATCCATAGAAGGAAAAGAACAACTCATAACTCACAGAGGCAACTAAGGACGCTCAAAATGGCTCCAGCAGACAGAGAAAGGGAAAAAATTCAAAGTTCCCAAGAATCAATGAAAATGGCATGATCGCTAAGAGCACATCATAAGATTTCTAACGATGCAAATGAATCATCAAATAGAGTTACAGATTGAAATATATTCATGGTCAAAGTTTGGTCAACATAGTCGAGTCAACAGGGGATGACTCAACATCCGTAATGCTAAAGTCATCATCCATACATATGATTTCAACATCCATACAAAAAACATGGAAAGAGAAGGGAAGTAACACTTGGCATGCTGATGTGGCAACGCCAGAGCCTGCCACATGTCACCCGGTTTTCACATTTTTTTACCGATCTATGGACCAATCGGATCATACCACATGAAAGTCTGTACAGTCTATATGAATGATGTGGCATGATGAATTGGCAGGTGGAAGCATGGACTAGTGAGAGGTTGCCACATGGCCCAATCAGAGGCTTCCACATAGCAGGCGGGAAAATCCCATGGGAAGCCCATGAACAAATATTTGAACAAATATGGGTCCACCATATCTGGCGAACCATGCCAAACCTAGCCACAGATATATTGTTTGGATACAGTTCTAGTAACACCTCTAAAACTGGTGGAGCAAACTTATATATATATATATATATATATATATACCATATAACAGTACAAGGCCTAAAAGGAGAGTCTGCGGGGTTTTACCTCGTGACCTCCACCCATAACCAATGACTTAATGAATCCTCCCTAACCAGTAGGTCATATTTGTTACATAGTAACCAACACTCGAATAATTTCTTAAATAATTTATTTTCCCAACCACAGGAAGAGGTGCACAGACCGTATGACCATATAGGCATGCATTTTGATGTAAATTAAAATCATAATTATAGGTTGTAGAGGGCACAAAAATCAATAAAAAATTATTCTTAGGCATGGGAGTGCCAGAGTTGGATCAAGGCGTGAATATAGTCATTTTTGGGTAATTCAATGCCACGAATTCAGTGGTATTATTTGTTTTCTGATCTAAGCATTATTTCTTCAACTTGATTTTAGAATCAGGTATACTTATGTATTTTGAAAAATTATTTTGTTGAGTTAATGAAAGAGCCTACCCATTTGAGAGAAGGACCTGAAGATGTAGTCCACTGGGGATGAACTCCGTTATCAAGTTTTTGTGTTCAGATATGATGCTTATGTTTCTTCATTTTTTATTTTTTCCTTCTTTAATGGTGCACTTTAACTTATGCTCATGTAATGCAATTATTTATAAGTCACGATGAAAAGATATGGGATCATGTTGGTATCAAAGAAGTCATCTTTTACTTGAATTGTTGAGTGTGAATTCTTACTAGGGCCAAGCATAAGAAGGGTGAAGGAACTCTTAATACTTTCAATCCCGAGGTTGGTCGTGCATCCCAAAATAAGAAAATGGAAGAAGAGGACAAGCACGATGAACAAGAGAAAAACTTTCACATGGTATTTTATCGCATGTCAGAAATGGTTGAATGAATGTATGGAGATTACGAGAAGAGGATGAAGAATAAAGGGAAGAAAAAGGAAGCACATGAAGATGATGATTCTTTGGTAAACCAAGGGGCCGGAGGATATCCTCCTGAGCCTCCATCTTCAACTTCAATTTCTAGTTCTTCTTCCTATGAGCATTCTCATCATTCTCATCATTCTAGCCATAAAGCCTCTTTTAAGAAACCATTATTAAATCTTGATGTAAAATTTGTTTTACCTATGTTTAATTGAGATGTTAATCTTGAAAATGTAGATAATTGGATCCAACAGGTTGAAGTGTATTTCCATGTCTAGCGTATTGATCAAGAGGAAGTTAAAGTGCAATTGGCTTCTATTCGGTTGGAAGGCACTACTCTCGTATTGTGAGAGAGAAAGATTCATGAAAAAAGTAAGTGTGGTAATCTTCTTTCCTCATGGTCAGAATTTAAATCAGTGATAAGGAAGCAATTTTATCCATTAGGGTATTTACATAAAGCAATGATGGAATGGAAAACTTTAAGACAAAGTAAATGTGACACTACACAAGGTTTCATAGAAAAATTTAGGAAGAAATATCTTGCATTGAAAATTCCTTTGGATTCTTATGAAACTTTAATGAAGTATATTGGCGCACTTCATAGTTATATTCATCATACTTTGTTGTTGTTTAACCCCACTAGTCTTGAATTTTTTTTTGTGGAAGCCACTCACCTTGAGAACAGGGGGAAACATATTCAAGAAGATCACACGAAGAAACCTTCCAATCTCCCACCTAAAAATTTTAAAAAATTTAAAAGGAAGGACAAGAAGATCGCCACCATGACGAGAGAAGGAGGAAATCCATCTTGCACTCATTGCAAGAAGATAAATCACGATGAATAACACTATTGGAAACTGCATCCAAAAAATAAACCGAAAGAATTAAGTGGAAAGGGGAAGGAAAAACCGTTGCTACAGTGAAACAAGATCTTGATTCTGATTGAGGAGATGAAGGAAATGTCACAGTGGTTGGAGTACAAGGTAAAGATTCCCTTCATGGTAGTTCAAGTTCCAATAATGAATCTCATGTTGATCAATGAAATAGGAATGAATTATTTCACATAAGAGTTGTATCTAAACATACTAAGACAAATGCATTATTTGATATGGGTTCCCAAATAAACTTAATATCTGAAGCACTTGTCAAAAAGATGGGTCTTGAAATGAAACCACATCTAAATCCTTATCCTCTTGGTTGGGTATGTGATAAAGAAAAACTTAATGTCACCAAACAATCTAGGGTCATATTTTCTATTGCTTCGAATTTGATTGATGAAGTGGATTTGGATTTTGTACAACTTGATATATGTGGCATAGTGTTGGGAAGTCCTTATCTTTATGACAGAAAAGTATTATTCTTTTGTCATGAGAATAAATACCACCTTACTAAAGGGGGAGTGGAATATATTGTTAGATCTCACAACATGGGGGTAAATACAACACTTGTTAATGCAGGGAAAATGAAAAGACTCATAAACACTAATAAGATATATGTACTCATGGTCGTAAGAGAGAAAGATGTCAGGACATCCGATGCTTTCCCAGGGTGTGATCCATCTCATAAAAAGGAATTAATTGATATTGTTCCTAAGTATGATGATAATTTTCAGGAACCAGATGGATTACCTCCTAAGAGGGAAATCCAACATGAGATACATATTCATTAGGATTATCCTCTTCCTAATGTGGGCATGTACAGAATGTAATTTGTGGAGATGACAGAAATCAAGAAGCAGGTACATGGATTATTGGATCAAGGGGTCATCAGGCCCAGTTCATCTCCTTGTGGTTCTCCGATCATGATGGTGCCAAAGAAGGATGACACATGGATAATGTGTGTCGATTACCATGCCTTAAATAAAATCAGGGTGAAAAATTGATACCCACTTCCTCGTATAGATGATTTACTTGATCAATTGAAGAGTGTTGTTTATTTCACTAAGTTGGATTTGCACAGTGGATATCATCAAATCAGGGTCACAGAATAGGATGCATGGAAAACTTCCTTTAAAAGAAAACATGGATTGTTTGAGTGGTTAGTTATGTCATTTGGTATTTGTAATGCTCCGACAACTTTCATGCGTGTGATGAATTATGTATTCAGGCCTTTCCTAGATGAATTTGTGATTGTATATTTAGACGACATTCTTATTTTTAGCGGGACTTGGGATGAATATGTGAGGCATGTAAAGCAAATATTAGATACTTTGCAAAGGGAAAATATGTATGTAAAATTGTCTAAATGTGAATTTGACAATAATGCACTTGTGTACTTAGGTCATATTGTAGGAGGGGGACAATTGAAAATTGATCCTTCCAAAATTGATGTAATTATAAATTGGTTTGAGCCAAAAAGTGTAACCGAAGTCCAAATCTTCTTAGGTGTAGTCTAGTATTGTATGAGGTTCATTTCCAACTTCTCCTTTTCATTCCTTAACCAATGTGAAGAACACTTTTTCAGTGGGAAGGAAAGCAACAAAAAACTTTCAACATTTTGAAGGAGAATATCACTACCGCACGAGTATTAGGACTGTCGAATCTTCAACATCCTTTTGAGATTGAGACAGATTCCAGCAGATATGCCATGGATGCATTATTGATGCAATATCATATTCCTATATGTTACCACTCTGAAACTTTTAACCAAGTTGTTGTTAACTATCCTACATATGATAAAGGGTTGTATGCATTAGTCTAGAGTGTAAATAAATGGAAGAACTACTTGTTAGGGAAGGAAATAATCATACATACAGATCACCAACCCTTACAGTATCTCCAATCAAAGACCAAGTTTCAACAATATGAACATTATAGATGGATGGGTTTTCTACAACAATTTAATTTGGTAATCAAGTACAAAAAGGGTACAAGTAACAACGTAGCTGATATTCTTTCTAGACCTCCTATTGCTTCTTCTATTATTTTGAAAAATACTTCTTTATCTCATGATAGCTATGTAGAACAGTATGCCATCGATGAATATTTTAAAAAAGTATATGAGAAGCTAACCCATGATGAACATGTAGAGAACTATTGCCTGTAGGGAAAACTACTCTACCATCTTGGAAAGCGATGTATTCCTACAAGTGAACAAGTCCATGTAATACGAGAAGCTCAAACTTCTCTTGTGTCTGGGAATTTTGGGGTAGGAAAAATTATGGCTCATTTGCAGAGGTTTTTCTACTAGCCTCAAATGAAATAAATTGTAACTAAATATGTAAAGGGGTGTGTGATTTGTTCTACTTGTAAGCCCACTAATAGAAAATGGGGCCTATACTCACCTCTTCCTATTCCATCCCATCCATGGAAAAGTATCTCCATGGATTTTGTAGGGGGTTTACTAATCACCAAAGGGGGTCATGATTATTTGTATGTTGTAGTGGATAGGTTCAACAAGATGTCTATCTTGATGCCATGTAAAAGGAATATCATTGTTGAGAAGAATGCTAATCTCTTCTTTTAGTATGTTTGGGTTCACTTTGGGTTACCCACATCCATTGTCTCGGATCGATATACTCAATTCCTTGGGGAATTTTGGAATAGCTTGTGGATGATGATGGACACACAATTAAAAAGGAGCACTACTTTCCATCCATAGACCAATGAATATACGGAGGTGGTAAACTGAATAGTGGTACTTTTGCTTTGAGGCTACTGTACCAAGCATCCCAAGTTATGGGATGAAGAGATACCCTATGTACAACATGCTTACAACCGAGCTTTACATTCATCCACTCAGAGTTCACCTTTTGACACATGTTTTGGGTACCTACCAAAGGTTCCTTTGGACTTGATGTATGGGAGAGATGTCGATGTGAATGAAGAAAGAATAGAGGATAGAGATTGAAAGCTCATCCAGAGGATCCAACAGATACACCAGGAAATTAGGGAACAATTGGACATAATTCAAGAACACTATAAATCTCAGCATGACAAGCATAGGGTTGATGAACAGTTTTAGGTTGGAGACCAGGTATGGCTTCACAACAACAAGGAGAGATTGAAGGGTGAAGGAAAGAAACTCAAGCCCATTTGTTATGGACCCTTCACTATCTTGGAGAAAAGTGGCACCAATGTTTTTCGTTTGGATCTTCCACCTTACATGAAGATTTACTCAGTTGTGAACATTGAGAACTTGAAACTTTTTGAGCCTCCCATGATCATGGATCAAGATGAGGAAGTTTCAATACCTTTAATTGATGAGTTTGCACCTGAGTAATTGGATGGGTTATAGGAATATATCATCCTGGACAGGAGGAAGAGGAATTCACGTAGGGGTGATGTTGATTATCTTTGAGTTTTCCTAAAAGGCACACATCCAAGCAAGGCAAAGATGATAGAGAAGGACAAAGTGAGGGGACTCTTCCCTCACTTACCTATTGATTGATGAAATATTTTGATGGTCCAAAAATCTCTCAATGGGAATAAGTGATCCAAAAAGGATCTAGAGAAGGAAAAGAACAAATAAGAAATCACAGAGGCAACTCAGGATGCTCATAATGGCTCTAGTAGATAGAGAAAGGGTAAAATTAAAACTTCCCAAAACTGAGTGAAAATGACATGATTGCGAAGAGTGTGTCACAAGATTTCTAATGGAACAAACGTCTATTCAAATAGAGTTACAGATTGAAATATATTAGCGGTAAAAGTTTGGTCAACCTAGCCTAATCAGCAAGGGATGAGTCAGCATCTACACTGTTGATGTCAACATCCGTACGGATGACTTCAACATCCATACACCACATGTGGAAGGAGAAGGTAAGTTACACTTGGCATGATGACATCAACATGACATCAAAATGATGATGTTGCAATGCCAGAGGCTTCCACGTGTCACCCAATTTTGACATTTTTGGACCGATCCGTGGACCAATCGGATCGTGCCACATGGAAGTCCGTACAGTTGATGTGGTGTGCTAACTTGGCAGGTGGCAGTGTGGACCAGTGAGAGGATTCCACATGGCCTAATCAGAGGCTACCACGTGGCAGGCATGAAATTCACAAGGACAGCCCATGAACAAATATTTGAAAAGAAGAGGTTTGGTGGGTTCGCCAGATCTAGAGGACCACGCCAAACCTATGCATAGATATATCATTTGGATACAGTTCTAGTAACACCTCTAAAACTAGAGGAACAAACTTATATATATATATACACCACATAACAATACAAGGCCCAAAAAGAGAGTCTGTGGGGTTTGACCCTGGGACCTCCACCCATAACCAATGCCTTAATAAATCCTCCCTAACCAAGAGGCAACAATTGTTACATACTAACCAACGCTTGAATCATTTCTTAAATGATTCATCCACCCAGCCATACAAAGAGGTGTGTGGACCGTATGAGCATCTGGGCATTCATTTTGATGCAAAGTACAATTATAATTGTAGGTTGTAGAGGACATGGAAATCGAGACAAAATTCTTCTTGGGCCTTGGAGTGCCATAGTCGAATCAAGGCGTGGAGATAGTCATTTTTGGGTAATTCGACGCCAAAACTTTAGTGGTGCTATCGATTTTCTGATTTGAGCATTATTTCTACATCTTGATTTCAGAATGAGGTATACTTATGTATTTTTCCAAATTCTTTTGTCGAGTTAATGAAAGAGTCTACCCTTTTGAGAGAAAGACCCAGAGACGTATTCCACCAAGGACGAACTCCGTTATCAAGTTTTTTTGTTAAGACCTGATGCTTATGTCTCGTCATTTTTGAGTTTTTCCTTCTTTAATGGTGCACTTTAATTTATGTTCATTTAATGCAATTCTTTATAAGTCACGATGAAAAGATCTTGGATCAATCGAGGTAATTTTTTCCTAGGTGATGACTCGAGAGCCAGAATCATTGGACGAGGAAAATTCAAGTTGAGGCTCATAGATGGAAGGATTATAAAACTTCCTAGTGTTCGACACATCCCAAGATTGGATAGAAGTTTGATTTCTATAAGAAAAATAGTGCAAGATACCAGATATATAAAATATGCAGAAACAGAAATGAAATGCTAGAAATGACAGAATAACAGTAAAATATCCAGCATAATCTTCACAATACACAGAAATGATATACGAAATAACAACATAAATAACACTTTGAATCAGATAGCAATGTTCATAGGCCTCTTCGAGGGGGCAACCTCCAGTCGAGCAGCGCTCTGTTACAATAATATCCAAGATAGGGTTTTTCATACCCTTGACCCTTATTTATACTAACTATGTCTATTAAGAGAAGCATCTAGAGGAAGATCCTTCTAGAAGCGAAAGCTTCTATTAGGTCTTCTTACATCTGCCTTATTCTATTTTATTGAAAGGTCTTATTAATATTGACCTTTATTACATTCGAATACATTGATCTACCTATGTGCGGTTTAGGACCTTAACATGTCCGCCCCCTTAAAAACAACCTTGTCCTCAAGGCTTGAGATGTGGAAACTGCTGTAGAATGGTAGTTGGTTCCCAAGTGGCATCTGCTGGAGTCATATCTTTCCACTGTACTAGCACTTCCTTGATGGTTCTCTGACGCAGGCGACACTCCCTCTGGTCCAAAACCGCTTCTGGTTGTATCCAAATGGATCCTTCTTCAGCTAACTCTGGAAGGTTGGTTTGAAGTTGGCACCTGGTTCCAATCACCTTCTTCAATCAGGAAACATGAAAAACAAGATGTAGCTTCGACTAACTGGGCAGAGCTAACTGATATGCGACTTGTCCGACACGCTTTAGAACTGTGTAGGGGCCATAAAATTTGGGTGCTAGCTTCTGACACTGCTCGGCCTTGAGGGAAGTTTGCTTATATGGTTGCAGCCACAAAAACACCTGATCCCCTTCTACAAATTGACGTTCCGAGCGACCTTGATCTGCTTGCTGCTTCATTCTATTATGGGCCATGACCAAGTTCTCTTTAAGGGTACGAAGGATATCCTCTCGGACTGTAAGTGTTTGGTCAACCGCCT
>ML777493.1:1005168-1032388 GCA_009831015.1 Picea engelmannii | reverse complement strand
TGTTGTGCTTCTTTGGATTTTTTGGTAGCCTCCACCCAAGTCGTAGGTCGATCCATGAGGACATGGGCCCTAATCTCCTCCTTGAGGCCACTGATAAAGCACTCTCGAAAGAAAGCATCAGTCATGCCCTCTGTTCGAAAATCTAGACGCTCAAATGAAGCTATGAAGTCTTCGACTGTGCCTGATTGCTTCAATTTTGTCAAATGACCCAAATGGTTGGTGTCAGTGTCAAAGCGTTCATAAAGCTCAGCAACAAATTGGGTCCAAGCAATATATCCTTGAAGGGAAGTTTTTCTCCATTGCCACCATTTCCAGCGTTCTTGATCTAGATGGAGAACACCATACCGGAGTTTGGCCAAGTCATCTGTAATGTTGTAGAGAGAGAAATAATGTTCCATTTGTGTGACCCAACTAGTGGGGTCTGATCCATCAAATTTTGTCACATCCACCCGTGGAAGGAATATGTCCCTTTGAAAGTGATGTGGTTGAAAGGAATGGGAAGAAGTTTCACCTTCAGTCTTTTTTGGTACATCATCATCGAGAGGGATTTTGAGTTTGGTGCAGAGTGCTACAATGACAGATTCAAGTTCATTTTTGACTTCTGCCATTGCGGACTGCACGTCTACATGGACTGATGCATTCATGGAGGCATCACGGGAGGCAATAGTAGCACTGAGTTGTTGCACTTCTTGTTGGGTCTCAAGTAAACCGGATTGTAGGGTGTTGAAGTGAGAATCTAGTTCTTGGTTACGGGTATGGGCCATGATGATGGGTGAACTGAAAAGGGAGCGGGCGGGGTCAGAATTTTTTTTGCAGAAAAATGATAGGGGTAAAAGTGATAAGGGAAAATAGATGAATCTAATGGAATAGGTCTCAAATAATGGTGAAAAAATGGGTGAACTGAAAAAGGGTGCGGGCGGGGTCAGAAATTTTTTCATAAAAATGATATGGAGGAAAGTGATGAGGGCGAAGAGATGAGTCTAATGGAATAGGTCTCAAATAATGGTGAAAATTTTTCCAGACTTTTTTTTTTTTTTTTTACAGCTGCAGGTTTATGCTTTGGTCTGAAGAATGCTGCAATGCTAAAATCTCCAAATTATGAAGCAGAGAGTATTTACTTAGCAACCTGAATACAGATGCGGGTTAATAGATCTCGCTGGTTTAATTTGTTTATATTGTTGTTTATGTTCCCCAAGGGTTAGGTATTCAAGGGTTCTACAGACAAGGGTTTGCCCTATGCTATATCTCTCTGATATACGTGTGTGGTCCAACAGTAGTACTCGGCCCAATATCTCAGGGCACTAAATAAGGAGGATAGACCGTACCCTTAGCCGTACTACCCGACTACCCAGGTACTAGAGAGTATCTTCCCGAGTGTTGTTCTCGGTGACACTATAGCAGTCCGGTGGCCGATAGGTTTATCTAAAGAGGGCTTTAGGAAATCTAGGTCGATCCATACACAAGTGTTGTCTGATGCCCTACCACTCGAAGGGGTACCAACAAGGGTTACAAGGGTGGCCAACAAACGTGCGCTTAAGAACCACTTGTATTTCCTGCGTGTATGAATCCCTCAACCGTGGGTTTATGCGCGTAATGACATATCTCTGTGGCTTAAAGATGTCGGAATACGTCTCTACCCTGAAAAAAAAATTACCCACAATTTCTGCCAAGGAAAGTGCTCTGATACCACTTGCAAGATACCAGATATATAAAATATGCAGAAACAGAAATGAAATGCTAGAAATGACAGAATAATAGTAAAATATCCAGCATAATCTTCACAATACACAGAAATGATATACGAAATAGCAACAGAAATAGCACTTTGAATCAGATAGCAATGTTCTACAGATTAGTGTACCAAGACACATGAGGAGGAGGACATGTCTTGTGTTCCATATGCGAGTGTGGTTGGTTGTTTGATGTATTCCATGTTATATACTAGACCGGACATTGCACATGTAGTGGGAGTTTTGAGCAGGTATATGTAAAAACTAGGGAAGGAGCATTGGACAACAGTAAAGAGAGTTTTCAGGTATTTGTGTGGCACTATTGGTTATGGATTTTTCTACCAAGGAAGACCAGGTTTGGACAAATATTTGGACATCCATGGATTTGTGGATGCATATTGGGATTGAGATCTAGATCATAGAATATCTACGAGCTGTTGGATTACTGAGAGGGGGGGTGAATCATTAATAGAGAAATTTAATCATTTTTAACCATATAATCCAAGTGTTATATCAATGAAGCATTATCATACAATAAATGCAGATTAAATAAGAAATGAACAAATGAAAAAACATACACATACATAGTACACCAGTGTTTTATGTGGAAACCCAAATTGGGAGAAAACCACGAAATATATTTTCTTATATGTCTTGAAGAATTAGATTCATTGGAGGCACCAACTTCCTTTGTTTTCTAGCTAGAACTGGAAGGAGGCTAGAACCCCCTAGTTTCTCAGGATACAACTTTAGGGAAGCTCAACCTCCCCAATTCTATGGCTACAACTAGATGGAGGCTACAACCCCCTATGTTTTCCGGCTATAACTAGAAGGTGGCTACAACCACCTATCCTTTCCCTGTCCTGCCACCCTGAAGTAGAAGTAGAATGATGAAACCATTGTCAACCTATCACTATGATATATACCGCTATAAACCTTTACCAATAAATTTGAACCATGCATCAACCATGCATCAACCTGTACCTCAACCTGTAATCAACATGTACCATAAACAAGTGCATCAACCATGCACCAAATAGCACCAACCATGCATCAACCTGTACCAAATAACATGTACCATAAACAAGTGCATCCAACCATGTAACAAGTATGTACCAATCTTGTATCAACTTCTCATCAACTATGAATTGTCAATACATACCAACATCATCAACTATACACCTCATGTATGTGCCAACTCATCAACTACGTGTCTCAACCATGTACTCAACATGTACCTCAACCAAAATCCCTCATCAATTTCATCATCCAAATTTGATTTGTAGCTTTGTAATAGACCTGGTGTTTATGATCACATTCCTGCAAACCTTCCTTAACTTCAACAACAAGAGACTAACATTTTCATCAAATGTTTCTTTAGTCTCACATGCCTAGTTTTGGATTAGTCAATAACCCTAACTTGAAGTAATCATAAATTTGTACGTATAATGCATAAAGATATGAAACTGATACACAATGTTCTTCATTGTGTTTTATGAAATTCCTGCAGGTTTCACTACTTGGAACCTCTAAGGAAAGGATTTATAGCAAAAATGGCATACCTTGCTGACTTCAGGCTTATTCTAGAGAGAGACCTTGTATAGCATGCTCCGCACGGAATATTTGTTGAATTGATCAGATACTATTACAAAACATATGATATAATGTAAACTAACCAACACATTTTTTTTCACTTAATTTGAATCTATTATGAATAAGTTATGACATTTTTACATGAAACACCTGTTTTTGACTAGTTTCATGACTAGCCACAAACCTTATTTTCCACGGAGTGTAACTCCAAAAATAAAATGACCCACAAGATGAATTTTTTACCATGGATACTTGGATATGTTTTCTCAATGGCAGAGAAATTTCAGATTCTGAATCATTATAGAAAAAATGTTATAGCGAAAATGGTGAGATGACCTATAAATAACATACCTTAGAAAGCACCATCAAAATAATTTATCCTTCCTTGCATTTCGGCCTTCTTTTCTTCACCTTCCCTCAGAATTTCGACTTAGATATCCTTGGTTACCTAAGAAACCTATAGATATTCAATATTCTCAAGTGTTATTAAAATGAGAGAGCCTTGCCTCTTATTTATACTCTCCAAGTAGCTTCCTTAAAAACATCTTATAGGTCACTTGGCCCCACTTTCCTTATTTTAGGGTTAACCCAATTCTAATTTCAACATTAAATTTATTATTGAAACAATTTATTTTGTATTCGCTTTGAATTATAATACACTCATTACTTCACTTTATTATTTACCTTTTAAAATCTCTTAAACCACTTTGACTACTTTGACCTTTTGGGGCTTCTAGATGACATATGAGCATCCTCCAACTTCGTAAGGCCATAACTCTCAAACCGTGAGGATTTATTTGACATTCCACATACCACCAGAAATGGAATGAAATGTACTATCCATATAGAATAGTATTATATTAAAATATATCATGACTCATACCATTATCCATCAAACAAACTTGGGTCCATTACTCAAACCTGGGGTCTCCAACTGCTCATGGCCATAACTCTCTAACCGTGAGGAGTTATGTGACATTCCACATACCATCAGAAATGGAATGACAAGAACCATCCATATAGAATATTTTACTTGACAAATTCATTGTCCTTCATCTCATTATTCCATGATTAATCATGGGTTCTCTTACTTCACAAAGCGTCTTCCCTTGAGGGCTTTCACCATAAGGGGACCACTTTGGATTTCATACATATCTACTTATTATCAACCATGATAAGACAATAATGAGCCATCTTTACATCAAACAATGTTGGGTCCATTACCCAAACCTTTTTGTTGTGAGGTTTTCTTCAAGGGTTGACATCAATGACAACCAACCTTAATCAACAATCTCCCCCTTTGGCATTGATGGAAACACTCTGATGCAATACTGAAATCATATCACTCATGCTCCCCCTAGAACCATGCCTATGTCCTCTGTATCTGATAAATTTGCCTATGTCCTATGTATATGATAAATATCCTCCCCCTGGAACCATACCTCTATCCTTTGCATCTGATAAATCTATCCCCCTTTGTCATCAATGACAAAGGTATCTTTCCATTCGGGGCTACTCCCCTTGACTGAAATGTCGTCTTATGGTGCTTCCTCATGTACAACTAAGACATATAAGATAAGCATTCAAAAGGAATTCATTTAAGAGTAGAAATAACTCGAAGTATTTGGTGAAGATATTCAAAGGCTTCTTGTAGAAGTGGTTTTGTAAAGATGTCTGCCACTTGTTCTTTTATGCCGAGATACTCAAATCTGATGTTCTTTTCTGCAACCTGTTCTCGTAGAAAGTGATACTTGATTGGAATGTGCTTCATATTGGAGTGCATCACCGGGTTTTTTGAGATACTGATGGCACTTGTATTATCACAATATATTGGAATGGGATCATCATACTCAACCTATATATCTATCAAAGCTTGTTTCATCCAAAGAACCTGTGTACAACATGTTGTCGCTGCGATATACTCTCCCTCAGTTGTAGATAGAGATACTAATGATTGTTTCTTTCTTAGCCATGATACCAAACACTCACCTAAGTAGAACGCTGCTCCACTGGTGCTTCGTTGGTCATCAATACAACCTGCCCAATCTACATCTGTGTAGGAAATAATCGATAGATCATTTCCTTTTGGATACCATAATCCAAACTCTTCTCTTCCTTTGAGATATTTGAAAATTTTCTTTACTGCTWATACATGTGATTCTTTTGGTGCTACTTGAAATCGTGCCACCTGTCCAACTACTTGCATTACATATGGTCTGGATACTGTGACATATAGTAGGTTGYCAATCATTGACCTGTATTGCCTCTTATCTATAGACTTCGAATCATCATCTTTGCTCAACTTACAACTTGTTTGCATGGGAGTGATAACTGGTTTGCAATATTCCATTTCGAACCTCTTTAGCATTTCTCTGATATACTTGGTTTGAGAAATAAAAATTCCTTGGTTGCTTTGACATATCTGAAGTCCCAGAAAGAAGGATAGTTCTCCAAGTAACAACATTTCAAATTCATTTTTCATGTATTTTGCAAATGTATGGCTTGACCTGCCATCATCACTACCAAAAATAATATCATCAACATAAACTTAAATTAATAAAATATTACCTTGACTTACCTTGATGTAGATATTGTTGTCTACACTTCCATTTATGAACCCTTCCTACTGTAGATACTTATCCAGTTTGGAGTACCATACTCTAGGATCCTATTTTAGACCATAGAAGGCCTTCTTTAATTTACATACATAGTTTGTGTTCTCTGACAACTGAAATCCTTTTGGTTGTTCAATGTAGACTTCTTCTTCAAGTTCCCCATTCAAAAAAGATGATTTTATGTCCATTTGATATACTCTAACATTTTTGGAACATGCATAAGCTAAAAGTAAACAGATTGCTTCCATTCTAGCAAATGGGGAAATTTTCTCTTCAAAGTCGATTCCTTCAATTTGTGCATATCCTTTACATACCAATATAGGTTTGTTCCTTGTAACATATCCATCTTCATTCAATTTATTCCTGAAAACCCATTTTGTGCCGATCACATTCTTATTCTTTGGTCTTGGAACCAATTCGCAAGTGTCATTTTTCTCTATTTGATCCAATTCTTCATCCATGGCCTTATTCTAAAATTCATCCTTGTTGGCTTCTTCAAAACATTTTTGTTCAATTGTAGATAAGAGTGCTAGGTGTGTTTATTTTGGTGAGAAGATTTTTCTTCTAGTCTCAACTCCTGCATCTTTGTTTCCAACAATCTGATCTGAAGGATGATTCTTCTGTACTCGTTTGCTAGGTGTCTTTGGAGATACTTTCTGAACTTTCTCTTCTTCTTCTGTCATATTATATTCATCTTTATCTTCCTCTTCTACTTATTTTTCATCTTCTTCTTTGAAAAGTTGTTCCATTGATTTGTTTTCTTCTTCCTTTGATTCTGGTCTTCTTGTTTCATCAATTGTTACATTGATGCTTTCCACAGCTTTGTTCAATATTAGATTGTAACATGTGTATGCTTTCCTTTTACTTGAGTAGCCAAAAAGTATTCCTTTGTCCACACAAGAGTCAAACTTTCTCATTCTGCCATCTTCTATTTTGATGTAGTATTTTCTTCCAAAAACTCTGAAGTGCTTCACATTTGCTAGTCTTCCTTTCCAAGATCGTAGGGAGCTTTATCAGTGTTGTTTATGAGCATTACTTTTTTTTTAATGTGAAATGTTGTATGCACTACTTGTGTCCAAAATATATCTGTCAATTTGGAATCCATTAGCATTGTTCGAGAGATTTCTTGTACTGTCCTGTTCTTTCTTTCAACAACTCCATTCTGTTGAGGTGTCCTAGCAACGAAGAATTGATTTTTTATTCCATGACTGCTACAGTAGTCCATAAATTCCTTTGAAGTGAACTCTCCTCCATTATCAAGTCTCAAACATTTGATTCTTAAATCCATCTCCTTTCCAACCATTTCCTTGTAGATCTTGAAGTTTTCAAAAGCTTATGACTTGTTCTTGAGAAAGAAAATTGCAATCATTCTTGTATAATCATCAACTAATAACATATGATATTTTTCACCTTTTAATCCCTTTGTTGTACTTGGTCCAACTAGATCAGTGTGCACAATTTCTAGTGGTCTTGTTGTTGAATATTCCTTTGACTTGAACCTGGTCTTTGTTTTCTTTCCTTGTTGACAATGCTTGCATAAAGTGTTGGTTGGTTTCGTGATCTGGGACATTTCTTTGACTGTTTCTCTTTTGTTGACTTTGAAAAGGTTATCAAAATGCATGTGACCCATTCTTTTATGCCATAGCCAACTTTCATCTTCCTTTCCTAGACAACACTTTTCATTTCCAATTTCACTTAACACATATATGTTGTTTGAAGTTCTTGCAGTTGTACTGACCAATTTCCCTAAACCTTCTTTTCTTATCTCACACTTTTCTGAATCAAAAGTAAGTTTATGACCTTGGTCACACATTTGAATCAAACTTAGAAGATTATGTTTCATATATTCTACCAATAGAACATTTTGTGCCTTTTCATTCTTGTTCCCAATTCGGATCGTGCCTTCTCCAATGATTTTGGATGAATTATCATTTTCGAAGGTAATGTAAGAAATTTGTCTTTATCACGTGTCATGTGTTTTGAACATCCACTTTCAACATACCAACTATGTTTCTTCTTCTTAGCTTGTAGAGCGATTGTGCACTCTTCATTGTTATACTAATCTTGCTTTCTTATCCATGTCATTTTCTGAGGTTCTTGTCTGTGACTGTATTTATTTTGTTGAGGTTCTTTAGGAGGAACTGCCATTCTGTAATCCTTGGACATGTGTCAAAATTTTTTGCATTTGTAACATTCAACTTAAGTGCTCAAAGATTCAAACCTATTGTAACTTCTTCTTTGTGTGTCACTAGGTCTCCTTGAATAATCCCTTTGTGTATAACTCTCAAAGTTGTTACTGTTCCTATTTTTAGATCTGCAATTCACAGCTTTATGTCCAAAATTATTACATGCATAACATAAACCAAAAAATATAGTTTGATACCTGGGAGTTGAATATATTCTGAAAGGAGGTGCTCTTATGAATCCTTGTTCTTCTTGAGGCCTATCTGTCTGTTGTTGATTCTGAAATATGAATCTTCTTGGTGGAGGAGTGTCCCTGTAATCTTCCTTGTATATCTTTCTATCCTCTTTGACTGTTTCTACATAGCTCTTTGGATTTGTTTCTTTCTCTGTTGTTTTGGATATTGATCCCTTCTCTGTCTGATTCTATCCAAGTCCGGACTTGTCAAGATGAGATTTTTGACTGCTAATAATGTCATCCATAACTTTTGAGCTATTGTACATATTTTTATTTTGAATATCATTTCTTAGTGTGACAACCTTTGCTTCCAAGTTTCCAATGATCTTTTCCTTTTCTTCTAGTTGTTATTTTAGTGCTTCTTCAATTCTTTTATCTTCTTCTATTTGAACCTTCAATTTTGTGATCATTTGTTCTAGTTCTCGAGTGTCCTTTTTCTTTTCTAGTTTCACTTGTAGCTTTTTGTTTTTCTTATTTTCTCTTCTGATAAGTTCTATGTGACACATTAATTCTTCTTGGTAGTCAACTTCTGCCTCTTCAATTTATTCTTTGACTTCTTCACATTCTTCTTCAACTTCTTCATATTTTTCTTCAGAGTCTTCTTTGTCAGAGTCTTTTACTACCCTGAATAGAACTCTTCTTGTCTCATTGTCACTGACTTCATCTTCATCTGATGATGATATGTCTTCTTTGGTGTATAATATTTTCTTGAAAAATTTCTTTGTAGTTATTTTGCCTTTATATGTGTGTTTTCCTTTTGAGTAACCTTCATCATTTCTCTTTTTCTTATCAGGACATTTGTTAGAAAAATGACCAATATCATCACAATTAAAACAAATTAAAGGGAGATTACCTCTATACCTATCGTTGATTCCCTTATTCAGTCTTTTGACAAAGTTGGCCACTTCTTCATCATCTTCCGAGGTGTCACTGCTACTGCTATATTATTCTTGTTCTTTTTTATTTTTCTTTGTTATTTTGGATGCCTTGAAGGCTGCTTCTTTTACATCTAGATTTTCCTGCTCAGTTTTCATTTCATATGCTATGAAGATTCCATGCTTATTGAGTCCAGATCTGATATTTATTCTAGTGTTGATATCTTAGGGTTGAATCTCATAGGAAGAGATCTTAGTATCTTTTGAACAATTACAGATTCTTCAATTTATTCTCTTCAATTTCTTCTCCCAATCCTATGATTGCATTCACTGTTTCATCAACTCGTAAGAAGTAGGCTGCGATATCTTCATATTCCTTCATATTTAGTTGTTTGAACTAACCTCTATAAGTCTGAAGATTTTTTTCTTTGACTTTTTTATCTCCTTCATAAATATTTTGAATCTTGTACCAAATCTCTTTAGCAAATTTATAGTGTGCAACTTTTGTGAATATCGTATTACTAAGACCATTCAAAAGTGAATTTGTGGCTTTGGAATTATTCTCACTGATTTTTAGTGCTTTGTCATTTGTTGGTGGAATTGTTCGTGTTGTGTATCCATCTACAATTGATTGCCAAACTTGAAATCCCTGTGCCTCTATATATGTCCTCATCCTTATGCTCCAAAAAGCATACTTCTATCCATCAAACTGTGGTATTCCATTTTTATATGAGTTGGTACTCTCTATGATCTACCTTTCATTAGTTAAACTGATTTCTGAAGGAACCTTCTCTGATAGCAATTGTTGGATTACTGAGAGGGGGATGAATCAGTAATAGAGAAATTTAATCATTTTTAACCATATAATCCAAGTGTTATATCAATGAAGCATTATCATCCAATAAATGCAGAGTAAATAAGCAATGAACAAATGAAAAAGAATACACATACATAGTACACCAGTGTTTTATGTGGAAACCCAAATCAGGAGAAAACCACAGAATGCTTTTTCTTATATGTCTTCAAGAATTACATTCATTGGAAGCACCAACTTCCTTTATTTTCTAGTTGCAACTGGAAGGAAGCTCCAACCCCCTAGTTTCTCAAGCTACAACTTGAGGGAAGCTCCAACTCCCCAATTCTCTAGCTAAAACCAAAAGGAGGCTACAACCCCCTATGCTCTCCGGCTACAACCGGAAGGTGGCTACAACCACCTGTCCTTGCCCCATCCTGCCACCTTGAAGTAGAAGTAGAATGATGGAACCACTATCAACCAGTCACTATGAGATATACCCTTGTAAACCTATACCAATGAATCTGAACCATGCATCAACCTATAACTCAACCTATAATCAACCTGTACCATAAACAAGTGCATCAACCATGAACCAACACGTACCAAACAACCTATAATCAACCTATATCATAAACAAGTGCATCCAACCATGTACCAAGTATGTACCAATCATGTGTCAAATACTCATCAACTATGACTCATCAATATGTACCAACATCATCAACTATACACCTCATGTATGTGCCAACTCATCAACTACTTGTCTCAACCATGTACTCAACATGTACCAAAACCAAAAGCCTTCATCAATTTCATCATCCAAATCTGATTTGTATCTTCGTAATAGACCTGGTGTATATGATCACATTCCCACAAACCTTCCTTAACTTCAACAACAAGAGACTAACATTTTCATCAAACTTTTCTTTAGTCTCACATGCCTAGGTTTGGATTAGTCAGCAACCCTAACTTGAAGTAATAATAACTTTGTACCTGTAATGTATAAAAATATGAAAATGATACACATTGTTCTTCAGTGTGTTTTATGAAATTTCACTAGGTGGAAATACTTGGAACCTCATAAAAGGTTTTATAGCAAAAATGGCATACCTTGCTAAATTCCATCTTATTCTAGAGAGCAACCTTGTAGAGCGTGCCCCACACAGAATATTTGTTGACTTTATATGAAACTGTTACAACACATACTAAAGATTGTACCCTAACCAACACATTTTTTTCACTTAATTTGGATATGTTATCAATAATTTATGATGTTTTCACACGAAATACATGTTTTTGACTAGTTTCGGGACTAGCCACAAACCTTATTTTCCACGGAGTGTAACTCCAAAATACAATGACACACAAGATGAATTTTTTACCACAGATACTTGGATATGTTTTATCAATGGCATATCAATTTCACTATCTGAATCATTATAGAGAAAATTTATAGCAAAAATGGTGAGATAACCGGTAAATGACATACCTTAGAAAGCACCATCAAAAGAATTTATCCTTCCTTGCATTTCGGCCTTCTTTTCTTCACCTTCCCTCAGAATTTCGGCTTATATATCCTTGGTTACCTCATAAGCCTATAGATATTCAATATGCTCAAGTGTGATTAAAATGAGAGAGCCTTGCCTCTTATTTATACTATCCAAGTAGCTTCCTTAAAAACATCTTCTAGGTCACTTGGCCCCACTTTCCTTATTTTAGGCTTAACCCACTTCTAATTTCTCCATTAAATTTATTATTGAAATAATTTATTTTGTATTCACTTTGAATTATAATACACTTATTACTTCACTTTATTATTTACCTTTTAAAATATCTTAAACCACTTTGACTACTTTTACCTTTTGGGGCTTCTAGATGACATATGAGGGTCCTCCAACTTCATAAGGCCATAACTCTCAAACCGTGAGGAGTTATGTGACGTTCCATGTACTATCAATATAGAATAGTATTATCTGAAAATATATCATAACTCATACCTTTATCCATAAAAAAATCTTGGGTCCATTACCCAAACCTGGGTTCTCCAACTTCTCATGGCCATAACTCTTTAAACATGAGGAGTTATGTGACATTCCACATACCATATAGGATAGTTTACCTGAAAAATTCATTGTCCTTCATCTCATTATTCCACAATTAAGCATGGGTTCTCTTACTTTGCAAAGCATCTTCCTGTGAGGGTTTTCACCATAAGGGGACCACTTTGGAGTTCATCCATCTTTACTTCTTATCAACCATGACAAGAAAATAATGAGTCATATTTACATCAAACAATATTGGGTCTATTACCCAAACCATTGTGTTGTGGGGCTTTCTTCAAGGGTTGACATCAATTGCAACCAACCTTAATCAATACAACAAGGTACGTGTTTAACTTGTTTGGAGGAGCAATTAGTTGGATGATCAAAAGATAGTCTATAGTGGCACTTTCAACTACATAATATGAATACATGGAAGCCACTCATGCAAGAAAGGAAGTAGTATGGTTACAAATATTATGTTCAGGTATTGGGTTGGTACAAAAAATTGTAAGGATAGAGTGTGACAGTCAAAGTGAAATTTTTCTGGCGAAGAACCAATCTTATCATTCAAAGAAAAATCATATTGATGTTCAATATCACTTTGTGAGAGACATGGTTGAAGAAAAGAGGGTGTTGTTGATGAAGATGGATACTTTGAAGAACGTTGCAGATTCATTAACTAAATCTATGATCCCTGAGAAGTTCTTTTGGTGTAGAGGATCTATGGGAATTGTTGTCCTAGATTGTTGATTATGTAACCTTGTAAACTCATGCATGCAAAGAAACAACAAGTGGGAGAATATTGAATATGTGTTATATTCTTTACATGAATAGGAATAGTGTCTACATTTTGTTTAGAGGGCAAGGGGGAGGAGACCCCTAGCACTAGGGTTCAGAGGCATCGCCCCCGAAAAAAAAATTCCTCTGTTTTTGTGTCCATTTTTGGGTGGTTTTTCATCACATGTTTTTTCGCTAATGGTTTACTATTTCTGGTTAAGGAACTAGAGTTGTTGACTAATCCAGGTCATTGGATTAAGGTTTTTGATGCAACTAGATCCTATTAGTATATTGTATTATAAACAATTAGTGTGTGAATGAATATAAAAGATGTTGGTTTTCTGGTTTGAAAATATGGATATTGTTCTTTTATTGAAAATATGTTTGCAGTAAATAATTGTACAAGGTTAAAATCTACATGATGTACAAGTTCCTTATAAAAACTAAATTTTTGTGATAAAAACTCATAAAATCCAAATTTAAATATTTTAAAATGTTAACTCTAGACAATTGGAAATAAAATAAATATTTACATAAATGTGCCTTGAATGTTCTTTATTGAGTTAGGATAAATGGAAAATATGGAAAAAAGAGAATATATAAGGTCAAAAAATAACAAGTTTAGAGGTTTTTATCTGAAAAAACAAAGTATTAACATAAAGAAAAAAAAAAGTATTCACTAGTATTTGAATGCAATTTAAACAATCTAGAAGTGCCAATGACATTAAAATATTAAAATAAGTATAGACGAAAAGAGATGATGGATGAGCTTTATAAAATTTGGAGGGTCCCTAGTCCATAGGACTTGGTTGAGAGCTTAAAAAAATAAGATATCAAGAAACAACTATGTTGTGAGTTAAGAGATGTGATTGAAATTTAAAAAGTTTAAAGGATTATTAAACTCCATAGCTTTCAACATATATGTTTTTAAATATAATTTTTTTTTAATAAATAATAATAAAAAATTTAAATTAATTTAAATTTCTTATCTAATAAAAAATTAAATCATTTAAAAAAAATCTACTCTTATTCATATTTTGATTTTCATAATATAAACTAAACCTAATCCAAAAATGGAAATAATATTGTTTTCCTTATGATAGGTTTGATACAAGTAGGAATCAAATTTCAAGCCTTAGTAGCAATTGAAGACTCTTTCATTCTTAAAAAAAATCATTATATCATTTGTCTTATAGAATAAATTTAAAATAAAAAATAAATCCGCAAACACTAAGTGAGGATCATTCCATTTATTTACAAGTGAGTTGTAATTGATTTTACAAGACTTCAATACTAATTCTTACAATTGATTTTACAACATTTTAATATTAATTCTTAATATATTTACAAATGACTTGTAATTGATTTTACAACATTTCAAGATTTTTAGAGAAAAATTCTGTATCAATTTCAAAGTAACGTTATTGTTTAGTACCCTAGTAGTAGTTGGTAAGTGGTACTAATAGTGTTAACTCTCTAAAATCAATTTACCTCAGTTGTATATGATATTATTGATGTTTTAAATTATAAAATTATTTAAAAAAAGGATTATATGTTTATTGAAATGTTAATGTCAAGATTGTTCACTTTTCTATAATATTATTGAATTTTTAAATTATATAAATATTTAAAAAAAGGTTAGTAAATATATTGAAATTTTATTGTAAAGTATTTAAATTATGAATTCATTTAAAAAAATGTTTATATTGTATTTATTGATGTGTATATTTTTTAACTATGTTAATTTTCAAATCAATAAGCTTATGTGATTGAAGTATATAAGATTTTTTAAGATATCATATATTTATTTGAAATATTTAAAAAGATGATAAGCACATCATTTTAAGATTTATTTGTTAGTAGTTTATTTAGAAAAAAACATTTCTCTTATATCAATCTTTTAAATAGAATATATGGGCCAAGGAGGTTACCTAGGGCGCACAAGTCAATCATCTAGGAGAAACACTTCTTCACCTTTTGACGAGGAATTAAATATATGTAAAATAAATAGTTCCCTTGGTATATAAGGTGAACCGGGACTAAAATAAAGCATTTTTACCTTTTCTTCTGAGGCTTCGTATCTTAGTTGTTTTCTTTTCCGAGTTTTCATTTTACATTCATGACAATTTTCATTTTTAGGGTTTCTGAAGAATAACCAATGCACCTTCCTTCATGGCTACCTCCTGGTGACTCTGTTTTCCATGCTTCCACCTCTAAGAGAAATCTTATCACATTATCTATCCACTCTCTTAGGGAGCAAATCACTTCCTTCGAGTTTTCTGAGGCAGAAGGAAGGGCGCACCAACTAGGGTTTGCGCCCTTGTTGGTTTCTTCTTTGTGGGAATGAAGTGAGTGTGCCCTCTTCCATGGCTGCACTGGGATTCTCCCACTAATCCCTGGAGGTCACTCTGAGATCTCCAAAACCTCTTGTCCATTCTCGGGTCACCCCGGTCTAGATTCCCATTTGCTTGGTCACCCAAACTAATGGTGCGCCCCTGTTCATATTTGCACCCATGAGGAGAGTTTTTGGTCAGAAGATGAGCTATGGATTGTGTGGTCACCTTATCCTATATATTTCCTTGTTGGGAAAATCAATTGGTACTGGAGCCTCAAGATCCATGGAAAAGATTCCGATCTTGAAGATTGAGCCAAATTTGTTTTGGGGTTTTCAAGAAATAATCCAGAGTTTGCCCATTCCAAGGTTTGCATTTTATGCAAGAAGATCCATAGATATCATAAGCCCCAAGGGTGCCCACATCTCCATTTCCACATAGAGGAGCTCCATTGATCTAAAAAAATACAGATCTCTCCCTCTAGACCAGTTCAAGCTTCGTTGCCTCAGGGTTTTGATTCCTCTATTCTCGAAACATATTCCTTTGTTCAACATTGCAACCTAGGGGTTCCTTTTCTCTTCAGCTGGCCTCACAATGCCTCCATGAAAAGATCCTTTGACAATCGACTCAGATTCCAACACATCAAATCTCATCCAAGATCTTGCCTCTGTCCTCAATGAGTTGCTCAGAATGTGATGCAGACAGACTTGACCCTTAGGTCGGAAGTCCACTACAGGATTGCTCTACTTCCTACCCTTGAGTCAGATTGACTCTTCGCATTCCTCTCCAAGGAATCCAACACACAAAAAATGGTGCTTCTCCATAGGTCCTTACGAATTGAGCTCACGCGATCGAACACAAAGCCTCAATTCCAAACTCCTTTTGAACAAATGTTGTGGTTGTGTTTCTCGCGATTTCGGAACCCCGAGGTTCGCTATTTCACAACTTCTCCTTCTAAATATTCAACTCTTTACCTTCTGAGACTCGAACTTCTGATGTACATAAGCGCTTGTCACAACTCACCACTCGTGAGGTTCGATGTCGATCTCCCAGCTCTTGTCTCGCGAATCCCCGAGACATGAGAGGTCAATGGGGTGTTGACTTCTTTCAAAAGATGACACACATCCACCCGTCTTTTCCATGGGTCCAACTTGTGATTCTGCCACGTGTCCCTCATGCTATCTTCGCAGTTTGCGATTTCGCTCACCAAGTGGTGCCTCCTTTGTATTCCCGACACCCGAGTGCCAAGATCTCGAGCTCCTCAATACTCCTTATTGCCACTTGCGACTTCGGGACTTTTGGGATGGAAGTCTCAACCTTCTATCCTCCGAAACGCTGAAATGCCGAATTCTGACACGTCATCAATGCGGTCCCACAATGTAGCTTCTCGCCCTGTCGGGACTTCGCACTTCACAAATCTTGATGCAAAGTTTTCGAATCAGTTTGATCCTCCAACTTTGCATCAAGATTCGCAAAGTGCCCTGGCTGACTTGGATACTACGGGCCTGATTTCTTCTAATATTATGCTTGAGGAAAGCTCACCATAATGTACCTGCTTCTCTGCAAGATCTAATGGCTCTTGTGACCTTGCGAATTCTTCTCAAAGAATTTCGACCGTCCGTTTCTTCCTGGACAATGCTTGTGAATTTAACCAAGTATTTCTCCGTGGAACTTACCTGCCTGCAACGCAAACTTGCTACACCTCCTTTCAATGCCTCAAGACACCAACCTTCTGTGATTTTCATCAACAACTGTGAAGACCCTGTCCCTCCTGAGCTTTCTCCAACTTCGAGTCTTAAAGAAGACTCCCACATGCACTCCTTGCAGCGAATCCTTCAATTACTTTAAAGAATTGAAGTCCTTCGACTCTATGCACTCCCTGCAGCAGTAGTCCTTGAACAATTTCTCAGGTTCACAAAATCTTAGACTTTACTCGACCTGTGCACTCCTTGCATGAATCCTGTGCTCAACTTGCACTTCTATGAGAATGAGAACAACGTTAACCCTCCTGAGCTTTCAAAGATAAAACTTTGAACTCTTGTCAATGCACTCCTTGCGGACAACTTCACTGCACTCCTTGCAGGAACTCTTGCTCAGATAGAGAAACAATTGAAACTCATTCCTTACTCTCTCTTAGACTTCAAACAAAAAGCATGAAATCATATACACAACATATAAAGAAAATGTATAATAGAAAGTAAACATCCATGAGCATAACATTCAACATGCATGCACAGAGAACAATACGACACCATGAATTTGAATCGAAGCTCTTTCTATTAATTCAAATCTCTGTACATGGGTGTTTTCAACTACAACTCTCTGCTCTCTCCTCTATGCTCTATGCTATATCTTGACATAATACTCTTACAACTATACAATGAGGGTGTCTATATCCCGTTTCCCTCTTGCATTCTAAAACTGTCTAATCTAGAATTAAATTCTATCTACCTACATTCATTACACATAAAGGCTCCTATCTACTATGGATGAGAGCGGATCTCTCAAGGTCCTTTTACAATAATACAAGCATGCCTCCACTTAATGACTTCATTAATATTTCAAAACATTTTCAAAAAATGTTCTCGGTGATTTTACAGTTGTCTCTAATCTYCGTGTTGTCTTGCTGCTAGCTATGCTTGCACACCCTTGCGATGCTCCTGCATCATACTCCCTCACTTGAAAATTTTCATGGGCTTTTGTCCATGAGCTCGCGCACGGTCTGTCCATGCTTCTGGATTTCTGCTTCATTCTCCCAACTGGCATCTTCGACTGGATGGCCCTTCCACTTGTCCAGGTATTCAAAGTATTACTTTAGTCTGGTCCTCTTACCAAGTCTTTTGTCCACTATGCTCTCCATCTGCGGCTTTTCTGCAACTGGCATTTGTTTTGTCTACTGAATGTCTAGCTGTTCACTACATTTTTTTGCTTCCTCATCTTTATAAGGGTACAAATCTGAGACATTGAATATTGGAGAAATTCTGATCCCATCGGGTAATTCAATCTCATATGCATTCGCCCCAAATTTATTCAAGACCTTACATGGTCCAATTTTCTTCATCTTCTGTTTATTATATGTTCCACTTGGGAACCTTTCCTTTCTCAAATGTGCAAGGATCAAATCACCAACTTTGAACTGAAGTTGTCTCCTCTGTTGATCTTCTCTCCGCTTATATTCTTGGTTCGAACTCTGCAATCGTTCCTTCACATGGCTGTGAAGTTCCTTCATCGCCTCTACGAAATCTTCTACACTAGCGCTCCTAGTCGCAATCTGTTCTGAATCCCTCAGCTCATAAATTCCTCTTCGCTGCATGCCATAAACAATTTGAAATGGACTATGTACTGTGCTCCTATTAAGAGAGTTGTTATAAGAAAACTCTTCCTGTGGTAATATGTTGTCCCACTGGCTATGGTGTTCTATCACCAAGCTCCTCAGCAAGTCTCCCAAACTCTTGTTCACAAATTCTGTCTGTCCATCCCTTTGAGAATGATAAGATGAACTAGACAACAATTTTGTTCCCAGCTTATTCCATAAGGTTCTCCATAAGTTTCCTATGAACTTGGTGTCTCGATCCGAAACTATGCTCCTTGGTAAGCCGTGAATTCAAATGACTTCTTTGAAAAATAGGTTCGCAATGTGAGTTGTGTCATTGGTTTTCTGACATGGAATGAAATGTGCCATTTTGGAAAATCTATCCACTACCACAAAGATTGAGTCAAACCCTCTTTTTGTTCTTGGCAACCCCAATATGAAGTCCATGATGACTGCATCCCACGACCTCTCAGGTATGGGTAATTGTTGATAAAACCCTGGATTCTACCTCTTTGCTTTTGAATGTTGACAAATTCTACATCTGTCCATGAATCTTTTGACGTCTTCTCTCATTCCTAGCCAAAAATATGACTCATTCAACTTTTTAAACGTCTTGTCATGACCAAAATGTCTGGCCAATCCTCCACTATGTTTCTCCTTCAACAAATTCTCCCTCATGGAGAATTTTGGAATACAAAGTTGATTACCCTTAAACAATAATATTTCCTGGATCATGTATTCTGTCCATTGGCTTTTGTCCCTGAGAATTGGATTCTCACCTACTTCATATGCCTCCTTAAAATCTGGATCATCTCTGTACATCTCCCTGAGATCATCAAAACCTAGTGTTTTGACTCTAAACTCCTACAATAACAAACATTTCCTGCTCAAAGCATCAACAACTTTGTTAGCAGTTCCAAAAATATGTTTAATCATAAAAGTGAAAATTTTCATATATTCAACCCATTTAACGTTACTTTGATTCAACTTCACATGTTGAGTCACAAATTGCAATGCATGATTATCACTATACAAGACAAACTCCTTTGGGATTAAGTAATGCCTCCATTTCTTCAATGCCTGTATAATAGTATAGAATTCCTTATCATACGTCGAGTATTTTATCTTGACTTCTATCAGCTTCTCGCTGAAATATGCTATCGGCTTGTCTTCTTAACTCAATACTGCCCCTATTGCAAATCCACTTGCATCACATTTTACTTGAAATATCTTTTGGAAATCAGGCAACACTAGAATTGGTTGTTCCGTAATTTTCCTTTTCAACAAATTTAAACTTTTCTCAGCCTCTTCTGCCTAGTGAAAAGACTTGTGTCTCTTCTTCACTGTGTCCATCATCGATGCACTAATTCCACTGAAATTCCTGATGAACTTCCGGTAGAAACTAGCCAATCCATGAAAACTTCAAACTTCAAAGATATTCTTTGGTGACGGCCAATTCTTAATCACCTCCACCTTATCTGGATCCATCTTCAACTTATCTGCAGAAATAACAAACCCCAAATAAATGAGCTCTGTCTTCATGAATGAGGATTTATTCATGTTTATCAACAGCTTCTGTTGTTGTAACCTCTTCATCATTGTAGCCAAATGTTTTAGATGCTCTACCTTTGTTTTACTGAAAACCAGTATGTCATCCAGATACACAATGACAAATTTTCCGATGAAATCCTTCAGGACTTCATTCATCAATCTCATGAAGGTACTTGGCATGTTTATTAAACCAAATGGCATGACAAGCCATTCGTACAAACCTTCATTGGTTTTGAATGTTGTCTTCCATTCATCACCTTCTCTCATACGGATTTGGTGATAACCACTTTTCAAATCAATCTTTGAAAAAAATTTGGCTCCACTCAAGCAATCCATCAGATCATCCATCCTTGGCAATGGAAATATGTACTTGATGGTTATTATTTTTATTGCCCTCTAGTCAGTACACATTCTCCAACCTCCATCTTTCTTCGGACTGAGCACTTTCGGAACAACACACAGAATAAAGATTTTTCTGACCAAACCTTTGTCCAACAAATCCTAGACTTGTCTTTTGACCTCTTCATTCTCCTACGACGTCAATATGTACGCTGCTTTGTTTGGAAAACTAGCTCCATGTATGAGATCAATTTGATGACTTATACTTCTAATCGGTGGCAACGAACGAGGTAGTTCATCTACTACTATGTCAACAAACTCTTCTAGCAGTTCCTGAACCTCTTCTGGTAAATCATCTACCCTTGTGCTGGTTAAAACAATCTTTGGCTTCCTGACCACAATGAATTGTTGTTCCTCCTTCTTCTTAACCTCTGTAAGAATTTCCTTCCCACTCAGGAGAAGTACAGTGTTTCTTACTTTAGGTTTCACTTCCTTATCTTTGATTGGAAGCAACATGTGAGTTCTCCCATTTTTCTCTAGGGTGTATGTGTTCATTCTCCCATCATGAATCACACTCTTTTCATATTTCCATGGTCTACCCAACAATAGATGAAAAACATCCATAGGAATAACATCACAGAGTATTTCATCTTTATACCCTCTTATTTTAAATTCAACTAAAGATTGTTTAGTGACATTTACCTGATGTCCTTTTTGTAGCCACGAAAATCTGTATGGGCTCGGATGTTCAATAGTTTCTAGCTCCATATTTTCTACCATCTTTGTAGAAACGAGATTATATTTGCTACCACTATCCACAATGACCTTGCATACCCTATCCTTGGTTTTGCAAGCAGTTCGAAAAAGTTTGTTTCTTTGGAATGAACTCTCCACTCCCTTCTATGGTGTCAAATGAACTTTTCGCATCACCAGCGATCTTCCACCTTCAACATCCTCTACCTCAAAATTTTGCCTTTGTGCTTCGGCAATGTGATTCTCTCCTTCCTCTTTCTTCTTGTCTGGACATTCATAAGACTTGTGTCTGACCTTTCGGCATGTGAAGCATTTTATCACTCCACCTCTTCCTCTTCCTCTACCTCTAGTATGAGGAAAAATGTTGTTATCAACATACTCTCCTCTCTAATCATCATACTACCTTCTTTGTCCATCATATTTCCCTTTTTGTGAGCTTCCACCTCTCTCAATCTGAGGTTTATTCCATTCTTCCTTAGGCTTCTGATTTTCCCCTGGCTTGACTTCTGCCTCAGCCTCTTTGACCTTGTTTTTGTCTCAGCTTCTCTTCCGCCTTTAGATCCATTTGATAAGCATCTTCCACCATTTGGATGGTCATCATGCTCATCTCATCCTAAATTTCGTATCTCGGGCCATTCATATACCTGACAACCTTTTCACCATTACTTTCACGATGACCTACTCTAATGTTCAGCCTGTAGAACTCTTCAGTGTACTCCTTCACTGACATCAGATTCTGTCTCAAATCTTGCATTCTTTGAAACAGAGAAATCTGATAATCCCTGGGAATGAATTTCGCTTTCATCCTTGAAATCATCCTATCCCAACTCTTAATTTTATGCTTACCTTGGCAGCATCTGTAGGTTGCAGTTCATCCCACCACAATGTTGAATGTCCTTTAAGTCTCGTGACAACATGTTTGACCTTCTTGTCTTCTTCAACATATTCATAGTCAAAATATGTGTCCAGAGCTCTAATCCAATCTAGAAGCTCTTCAACATCCAAGTTTCCCTCATAAACTGGAATGTCCATTTTGTCTCTTGCACTCATTCTTGAAACAACTCTAATCAAGCATTCATTTGTTGCATCTTCTGCTGTGACCTCCTCTCCTTCATGTCCAACTTCATTTTCACTTTCGGAATCACTGACATCTCCAACACCAGCTGTGCACCTCTGTGCTGTCTCCATGTCCTTAAGTTTGGTGCGTATGTCACACATCTCTCTTTCCATCGTTGGATTTGGCACCTACCTACCTATTCCTCTTGGCATTTCCCTATCCTCTAGTGGATCAGGTGTTTGCCTGTCTCTTCTTCTCGGAGGCATGGTGAATCTTCTTTTTCCCTACTACAGAAAGCAAAGAAATCTTTCTGTGCTCTAATACCACAACTGACGCAGATGCACTCGGCCCTCAGGTCGGCAGTCCGCTACAGGATCGCTCTACTTCCTACCCTTGAGTCGGATTGACTCTTCGCATTCCTCTTCGGGGAATCTAACACACACAAAACGATGCTTCTCCACAGGTCCTTACGAATTGAGCTCACACGATTGAACACGAAGCCTCAATTCCAGCCTCCTTTTGACCAAATGTTATGGTCATGTTTAACGCGATTTTGGAACCCCGGAGTTCGTTGTTTCTCAACTTCTCCTTCTAAATATTCAACTCTTTACCTTCTGAGACTTGAACTTTCGATGTACCTAAGCACTTGTCACAACTCACCACTCGTGAGGTTCGATGTCGATCTCCCGACTCTTGTCTTGCAAATCCCCGAGAAACGAGAGGTCAACGGGGTGTTGACTTCTTTCAAAAGACGACACTCATCCACCCATCTTTTCCATGGTCCCACCTCGTGATTCTGCCATGTGTACCTTGTGCTATCTTCGCAGTTCACGATTTCGCTCCCCAAGTGGTGCCTCCTTTGTATTCCTGAAACGCGAGTGCCGAGATCCCGAACTCCTCAATACTCCTTATCGCCACTCGCGACTTCGAGACTTTTGGGATGGAAGTCTCATTCTTCTATCCTCCAAAACATTGAAATGTTGAGTTCTGACACATCGTCAACGCAATCCCACAATGTAGCTTCTTTCCCTATCGGGACTTCGCACTTCGCGAATCTTGATGCAAAGTTTTCGATCCTCCAACTCATGAAAACCCGAAATGACTTTTCACGAGTGATCCAACGAGCCTGGCTGAATTGGATCCTACGGGGCTGATTTCTTCTGCGATTACGCTTGAGGAAAGATCGTTGTAACATACCTTCTTCTCTACAAGATCTGACGGCTCTTTTGACCTTGTGAATTCTTCTCAAATAATTCCAGCCATCACTTTCTTCCTGGACAATTCTTGCGAATTTAACCAAGTATATCTCCGTGGAACTTACCTGTCGGCTACGCAAACTTGCTACGCCTCCTTTCAACGCCTCAAAGAACCAACCTTCTGTTCTTTTCTTCAACAAATGTGAAGACCCTATCCCTCCTTATCTTTCTCCAACTCTGAGTCTTAAAGAAGACTCCCGCATGCACTCCTTGCAGTGAATCCTTCAATTACTTCAAAGAATTGAAGTCCTTCGACTCTGCGCACTCCCTGCAGTAGTAGTCCTTCAACAATTTCTTAGGTTCACAAACTCTGAGACTTTACTCAACCCCTGCACTCCTTGCATGGCTCCTATGCTCAACTTGCACTTCTGCGAGAATGAGAACAACATTAACCCTCCTGAGCTTTCAGAGATAAAACTATGAGCTCTTGTCAACACACTCCTTGCATAAAACTTCACTGCACTCCTTGTAGGAACTCTTTCTCATATAGAGAAACAATTGAAACTCATTCCTTACTCTCTCTCAGACTTCAAACACAAAGCATGAAATCATATACACAACATTTAAAGAAAATGTATAGCAGAAAGTAAACATCCATGAGAATAACATTCAACATGCATACACAGAGAACAATACGACACCATGAATTTGAATCAAAGCTCTTTCTATTAATTCAAATCTCTGTACATGGGTGTTTTCAACTACAACTCTCTACTCTCTTCTCTATTCTCTATGCTCTATCTTGACATAATAATCTTACAACTATACAATGAGGGTGTCTATATCCTGTTTCCCTCTTGCATTCTAAAACTGTCTAATCTAGAATTAAATTCTATCTACCTACATTCATTACACATAAAGGCTCCTATCTACTATGGACGAGAGCGGATCGCTCAAGGTCCTTTTACAATAATACAAGCATGCCTCCACTTACTGACTTCATTAATATTTCAAAACATTTTCAAAAAATGTGCTCGATGCTTTTCCAGCTGTCTCTTATCTCTGCGTTGTCTCGCTGCTAGCTATGCTTGCATGCCCTTACGATCCGCCTGAATCAAAATGCAACAAAAAAACAATCCAGATCCATTCTGGTTGGACACTTGAATCCAACTACCCAAGTTTGTTGGACAAACGAATGGTGAAATGGTGGATTCTTGTATCTGTAGCCTATCCACCTATTTCAATACATGTCCAGGCCTTACCGAGGAAAGAAAACTCCAGATTTCCGCCTTGCAATTAGAAGGACTGGCACAAACTTGGTGGGATACGGAGCAAGAGAATACCACATTTGTGATAGATATTGGGGATGCTCCAGAATCCTCTACTTCGCAACCCATCAAAACCTAGGATCGACTTTCTGAAGATTTGAGAAATCACTTCTACCCATTTGGGTATGTGCAATCTTTATGGATCAAATGGAACCAACTTCGACAACTCCCTTCATAAGGAGTGCAAGGCTACATAGAATTCTTCTGCAAGATGTGACTCTTACTTCATGTTCCAAATCCGGAAGAGGTACTCATATTAAAATCTTTGTCTTGTTTATTAATTCAATTCCGTCGAGAAGTAGAGTTGTTTGAAAATCCAACTTTAGATAAAACATTTCATAGATCTTTGGCTATAGAAAGGAAAGTCGCTCCTAGAGGTCGTATTCCTCAGTCCCTCCCTTACCCCAATGCCCTCGCCTCTCAACCATCCATATCCCATCCCCCATCCCTCTATCCACCTCCTCAGACTCAAAAACCCACACCCAATACAACTACAAGGACACCCTGGTGCTCATTCCAGAAAACTACTTCACACAATTCATCAGATTGTTGAATCCTACAAAATCGAAAAACCAACAAAATTCTACTCACTGAGCTCATTGCGCCTTCCCAAGTAGAAGATACCGAATAATTTCCTCTATACAATCCCATAGAAGTAGACCCCTCATTGATTCTAAAGACCCAGGAAGATTCGAACGCATCCACCCAAGCCCTCTTCACCCATAACTGCCAAATCAAAAATGCCTTGCCTTTACTAATTATGGAAAATGGAAGCCAGAAAAATTTGGTGTCTCAAGCCCTTGTCAACCGACTTAATCTTGTCACCACTCCACATCTGCAACCCTATCAACTCAGATGGGTCCAAAAGGATGGCCCTTGCCTCCTAGTGTCCAAGCGTTGTCTGGTCACTTTCGCCATAGGCCATGATCAGGGGATCAATTTTTTCTCAAAAAATTCAAAGTGCTCAGAATTGCCTCAAATAGAACGAGAGCGTGGGCCTTGTCATTACGAACCCAACACAACTTGTTTGGGTTCAAACAGACATCGGGAGAGAGATATATCGCGTTTTTTTCAAAATGACAAATAGGCAAAAAAAAGGGGTGCTGACTGTACAGTCCGTACGGACACTAACGTGGCAGGCCGTACGACACATGGCGGGCAACTATTTGGATAGTTGGCAGGTGACATGTCTTGTTTGTAGTGAATGGAATGGAGACACGTGTCCCAATCAATGGTCGCCACGTGTCCCCTATATATTGGTTTAAAATTTATTTGGAGTCCACCGGATTCAACCACGTGACCTCCACCCGCATGCAAAGCTTTGGAAAAGACCACCAACCAACGTGCCACCATAGTGTTTCTTAACACTATATGGTGCAGATTTTATTTGAATTAAAATGTTGTAAGTTTGGGTGGGGGGTCGGGCTGGGGCCTAGCCCCAGCCCGTGGTTATGTTATATTGTAATATGGCCACGGTTTAAACCTTTGCGCGCACATTCAAAACTAAACCCCGGTCGTATGTGTTGTAATATGACCATGGGTGCGTGCATGTGTTTTAACATAGCCCTTTTAATATAGCCCGCGGTCACATATTTGTTGCCATATGACCATTTCTATATTGTGACGCACGCGCAGGTATGCGTTTGGTTTGGATTTAAATTCGGTTCAAATGGTTATGTAAACTCTTGGCCCTTATTTTTAAACGCACAGTCAAATGGGTCATATGACCTTGCCCTTAACGGTTAGGGGCTAGGTGCGCCCATAACCGTCCTACAATTTTCACGGTTCGCACGGTTGCACCCGGTGCTAATTTTTTATGCTTAAATATGCGTGTGGGCTAGGTTGATCCAACAGGGGTGTGTTTTGTAGACGCAGAGACAACAAGTTTGAAGGGGGGACTTCCAAGAAGCCTATATTCTTCAATTTTTGGCCAAACGAGGTGCCGAAAAAGCCCAGCTAGGGGTTTTTGGACATTTTGAATCCATTGGAGCAGTCTATTTGGCATTTTGAGCATTGTAAAGCACATTTTTGAGCACTTTGAACAAATAATACAAATGATCCATTGGAAGCTAGACCAGGAGATGTAGCCCAAGAGAGGGGTGAACTCCTTTATCATTTGTTGTGTTATGTGTTTTCTGTTCACTGAATTTTGCTGCTATTTATATGCACCTTAAATGAGTAAATCCTATTAAAGTTGTGTTGCAAAGTTGATCCATTTTCATTTTAACACATAAAATTTTTAACTTGCAAATATTTTCAAGAATACAAGTCTTCTTCATTTTTAGATCAAGTTGGTATCAAAGCATAGTTTTTTGAAGACTTGATTATTTGCAAGTGTTTTTTTTTTTGATGCTCACAAGGTTGAAAATCACAAGAGGAGAAGGTCAACTTGTAGAGCCAAGTTCTCATCCTTCAAGGAGGAAGCTTATATCATCACCGCAAGTTTCAAGGAGGCATTCACCAAGTATGGCTCGTGAAGAGAGTCATGAACATGTTCCTGCAG